>JASCZI010120901.1:32917-65423 GCA_036250425.1 Stylosanthes scabra | reverse complement strand
TTTTTTTTTTTTTTTTTTTTTTTTTTTTTTGGGTATTATTGCATGTGTTAGTATTAGCAATTTAGCATCTATCGAGTTTCCACATTTTCACCTATTGCTTCTAATTGAAATAAAATTGGGCTTGAGCAAGAAGGTCATGAACTGTGTTAGTATAAGACCCAAAAAAATTGCTCATGTTAGAGGGCTTGGGCCATCAAAAATAAAAAGAATAAACAGCCCAAAGTGCCACACCAAAAAAAAATAGCCCAAAGTTCACAGAGAGAAAGAGAGAGAGAGTAAGTGTGGCGAATGAGATGGTGAGTGCAGGGGAAATTAATCGGTGGCCAAACAAAGAATGATTTTGGATAATTCAGAAAAAGAAGACAGCAATGACTCTTGTTTCTTCTCCTTCTTCCTCTCTTCCCTTTCCAATTCCAATTCACACTCATTCTTCTTCTTCTTCTTCTTCTTCTTCTTCTTCTCGGTTCATATACAATTTCTCTGTTATCTCTAACCACAGCACAAAAATCCAATGCTCTGCTTCAACCACCAACCTCTTAACCCAACCCCCAAAAATCAACACCTCCTTACTCACCATCGCCGAGTCCTTCTACGAGGATGAGCTTTGGGCCGCCGCCACCCTCCGCATCCGTTCCTTCAACCGCTTCCACCCTGACACTTTTGGCCTCCAAGTGAGCCCTTCCCCTTTTTCCTTTTGTTCAGTTTATTAAAGTCAACCGAATCTAGCTTCAAGTACTGTTTTTGCTTACCAATTTGCAAAAGGGTGCTCTGCTTTTAGATGAAAGAGTGAACTTTTTCAGCTATTTGTTAAGTTCTGTTAGGATCACATAAAGTACTTGGCTGAACGCGAGTTCGAAGCACTTAAGGAGCGTGTTTCTGGGAAAAGACGTGGCTTTAGGAGAGTCTCTTGCATCAATGCTTCCCTTCCCATGTCTCATATATCGAGCCTCTCCCTCTCCCATGATTTTTCCTCTGCATGTAAGGTTTGTTTATTCCCTGGATTCATTCATTATTTTGACCCTATAGTTGATTTGATTATCTTCCTGGCTGTTGTGATTATTTATCAATCAATCAATAATTTCATGCCAAAGTAAATTGACCACACTAACTAACTATTGTACACTCAACAGTTATTGTAATTTCAACCCCAGTCACACCAAGTAAATTGCCACATGCCTACATGTGGAAGTATTTCTGCATTTATGTCCTTATAGATCCGTTTACTAGTTGTATGAAACTTGTTCATGAGAAAATCAGTGATGTTTAAGTTAAATTTGTAGTTTTCTGTTGGTGGAGAAGACCGGGTTGTGGTTGGCACTCTTGACCTTAATCAGTGCTTGAGCCTTCCAGATGAAATTGCAGGGACAAAACCAGAGGTATTTATTGCATCTCCTAGATTTATAAATCTACTTTCTATGTATAATTAATGCACGTTTTTCTTCCTTCAAGTTTTTGCATTTGACTTTGATGCTGCCTGCATCAAATTGTTTCATTTTCAGGTAGATGAACCAGATATCACAAGGGCATACCTCAGCAATGTATGTGTTGCAGAAGAGTTGCACAGAAATGGATTGGGCTATGAACTTCTTGAAAAATCAAAGCTAGTTGCCCATGATTGGGGTAAGAAATAAAATAGCGATTTTCACGGCTTCATGGAAAAATTGAACTTACTTCCATTCCTAGAATACTAGCTGTGCTTAATCTGTGTTAAAGTGTTAACTGGCTTTTCCTCTCAATTTTTTCATTTGAGTATTGGAGACCATATGCTATATTAATTTGATAAACCAGAATGGACATTCCCTAGTAGACCAAAAATGTATGATACCTGATGTTACTAAATTTCTTTCCGTCTTTGTTTCAGGCATAACAGACTTGTATGTCCATGTTGCTGTTGACAATGAACCAGCAAAGAAACTGTATACCAAGAGTGGTTTTATCTATGAAAGTGATGAACCTGCATGGCAGGCCAGGTTCCTAGACCGACCCCGAAGGCTTCTTCTATGGAAAGGCCTGGCAAGCAGCTAGTTTGACAATGTTTCCTGTATATTATGTTTATATGTTTTTTTTTCTGTTTAGGTGTATGCTCCGGGCACCTAATGTTCTATATAAGGCAAGAGAGCATTCACTGCGTGTTCATCCAACTTGTTCAGAACATGAACACCTTAGTTCATATTATTTATTTTTCTTTTCATTATGAACCCCAAAGTGTAAAGCATTTTGCCATTTTATATGGTTAAAAATATTCCAAGGAAAATTTGTTGATGATAGATAGATCACTTCTCATGTTTATACACTAGTCATTTTGATACATAACACTCCCTTGAAAAAACTCTATAGATCATCTCTAACTATTCGGGAGGAATTTACAAACTATCCAGTGCAAACTTAGGGATCAAGTACACTATTGTACAAAGTTTTCAAATCACCAATGTCAAAGTTTGTAAGAGGAACCTGAAGAAATGACACCTTCAACTCTGTGATAGCGAGTCAAAAACTATGCTTGCCGGATAAACATTCACTGCCCTGTATGGACATAGACAACAATTGATGCTTGAAGTTCGCGATCCACCTTGAAGTGAGCATTAAAAAATCTTCTTTCCTGTTGTTAAAATGCCAATATAGGCAAATGATTACAAACTACCTCAATAGATAACAACACGAGAAAACTAAGCAGCAATTTGATTTAGGATATTCTTATTATTACCTCTCTATAATCATATGAATTTAACAAGTTCTTCAATTTTTGTTCTTCCCAATCAAATAAAACAATGTGGCTAGGCAGGGACATATTTTGCGCAAATTCGGATAGAAATGGAACGGGTTCCATTAGAAAACGGTCAGACTCGTCAAGAAATCCTTTCTCTACGCTGCAGAACATAATAATAACAATAATAAGAATAATTTTCTTATTTCAGTCCCAATGAAGATTCCAAGCCACTAGAGGATTGTAAATTCCAAACCTCGGTGTACAGTCGAGGAATCGCATTGGCAGGTCGTGATGCAGCAGAGAGTAGTACGGCGTGGCGTGGCAAGGCGTTAGGAATAGGATGTTTTTCACTTTCCCATGACAAGCTTCTCTGGCAAGGTGGTTCATAACATCCTCAGGTCCCCTCTGTTTCGAAAGTAAAGATCACATAAAGTATTTTACATAGATGTTCACAGAAGATCCTTAACCCCTCAATTGTAAGCATGAAGAATAGTGACAATACCTGATGAACCAAACTCATATACAAGGCCATTGGAATATTGGTAGCAAGCAAAAATATGAGAGCAAGTATCATCTTCGGAGAACATCTGGCACGCTTCTTTGAAGACTCTTTTCCTTTATAACCGGGCAAGCCAGGATCTTCTATCACAGCCAAACAATAACCAGAGAAGATCAGAGCTATGGGAAGAACGGGCAACACAAACCTGTACCTCAACATAATTATTATGATAATCCAATTAAAAACCAACAGACCGGGTATACATGAATAATTTTGATTGAAGTACCTAAACTCCTTGTGACCTAATACACTGTATAGACCCAGAACCCAAGCAAGAAGACAAGCGTATCTCCACTGTTTTGAATAAATGATACCAGCAATGCAAAATGGTAAGTAAGAGAAGATCATCACCGGAAATCCCTGAGTGAAGTACCAGTGCCACTTGTGAGTGCCATAATAGTCTCCCCCCGAAGAAAGAAAATTGAATTTTAGAAAATTAAGCGGTACTAGAATCCATGTACCATACATGATACGATCTAATAAGCAGGTAAGTCCAAGCACCAGAATCCTGATACAAAAAAAATAAAGAGTTAGATTAATATGATTGCAGCCAATGCAGTTCCCTATAGTATCTATATTGTTGGAATAAGAGTTCTGATTATTTAACTGAAGTTGGTATTTGGATAGATAAGAACATACCCTATAGGTGCGACCTCCAAAAAAAGGAGTTTCAATTTGTCACCCGCCTTTACAAATTCAAGGAGGCCAACATAGAGCCATATGATTGCGCTTGTTGGTCGGATGGCACAAGCTAATGCAGCGAAAACTAAACCCCACTTCCTTGAAGCAGTGGAAGTTGTACCAGAAGATCTCATGCAGGGCCAAAAGTATAGAGATACTAATGTAAGAACAGTCTCCAAGCTATTTGATAGTGTCCGAACAGAGCAATAGAACATAAACCAATTGGCCAACTGGGAAAAGAGCTGTACGAGAGTTAAGTTTCCTTAACATAAAACAGATTCAGTGTAGCCATAAACAAATAAAAGAAAAGGATACAGCCCATTTTGCAACAGAGTCACCAAAGACAACTGCAGAAAGTTTGTAACAGTACAAATCACCAACTGCAGCAAACACAGACTGCAGAAGCCGTGGAGCCTTCATCTAATAAACAAGGAACAGAGAACAGAATCATACTCAATTATAGCCATTGCATGTTGCTTGTCAAAAGAATAAGAAAATAACATAAAAGCATGAAGTATAGTTAACAACATCACAAGCTTCTAAGCTAGCCTTCAATATGCAATGGCAGAGGAAAATATTCGTAAGGAAATTTTGAAGTTGTATAGTTAGAGGGAGATTGAAATCAAAGTAGTTTAACAAGAACATAGAAAGGAGGATTAGAAAAACAAGTTTACCATAACGAAAGGGGTATCAAGATGCAGAAAGGCAAGAAGCTTATAGAGCGGAACAAAGAGCAGCGGGTGTAAGTAGCTTCTGATTCCCGTTTTCCATTCCCATGTTAAATGGCCGTACCTGGAATAAGCAAATCTCCGATCAGAAGTTACAATTGGGGCTGAAGAAGAGAGATGGGGGAATTCAGGTGAAGAATATAATAAGGTAAGCACCCAAACGCAATACGATGCGCAACCTCGGGCCCCTGCCAGTGTTCATCTGGATTGAAGTATGTCTGCACCAAAAGAGAGTTCAGCATTCGGAACACCAGACATAAAACGAACACTCGTTTCTCTGAAGAGAAGAACGAGGGGGAACGCTCTGACTCAGATTTGCGAGATTCGTATTTCTGTTTATCTTCGTCATTCTTGTGCCTTCGTCTCATTGCTCTGTGAATGCCAATGGTGATGTTATTACTCTCTATCTTCTTCTCTGTTGCGTCGCAGTGAGAGAGAGAGAGAATCGAACAGAGGATGACGAAGAAGAACGACAAGGGCCAGCGGATAATGGGCTCGAGTAACCAAATGTTTATGGATCTGACCCAATCCAAATTGGGCTCAACTTTTCTTTCCGTTATGGGGTTATCAATTAGAGGCCCGTTTATTACCCCAATATATTTAAGCCCCGAAAAGGCCATGACAAAAAAAAAAGAGTATTTAAATGGGTATTGTCGTATTGAGGTTACTAAAAACATGTTTAGCTTGTATGATCTGTATGATTTAGTTTACTGTGAACTGTTGTAACGTTGATTTTATGACTACTTTTACTTTAATCTTTGTCTAACGAAATCAAGTATTTTCTGAGGGAAAAAGAAAATCAAAAATAAGAAAAGAAGTGAATGAGGTTTATGACTTTATTCCATTGCTTTCTCTTATCCTTTTTGTTTTCTTCCTCCTGCCTTGTTCCTAGCATATCAATTATGGCAAGTGTAAGTGCGTTCTGAAGTTAATTGGCATTTATTCAAATTTTAATAGTAAATATATTATATTTTAACTTTGCTCGGTTGTTCCTGTCGTCCCTGAAATATTCGTCGGCAAACACACCATATATTGCTTTCACTTTTAACAAACAAGTGCCCGTTTTGCTCAGTACTTAATACAGTCTTAATATTAAACAGTTAAATAAACCTATGTGAAAGATAAGAAAAATATAGTGTATTATTCAATAATAAGGTCGATAACTCGATATTATTGATATAGTTACAACTTACAAATACATATAGAGTACAAACATGCATATATCTATCGGGAGATTAATTTTTACATAGAATGGAAATGTGTGGCTTTTATGAAATCATGGAGTTAAAAAGACCGAATTGAGTTAAATATGGATGATCATGAAATTGTGATCGGCAATTTTAAAAAAGGCATTGAAATATTCTAGTGACTCTTTGAAAAAGAAAAGTACAAAAACTGCCACTAACATCTTGAGACCAAAATCACCGTTAACAATTTCGTGATCGATATTCCGATCCATATGAAATTTTCTTTAACTCCAGAATTAGATAAAAGTAACACGTCCAGTCCCAAATAAAAAACCGTGAAATATATATGGATATGGATACAAAGAAAAGTAATAAGGTGGTGGGGATATTGATGATAATAAGATGATGTAATTGGAATATAATCAGTAGTATTGGAGGTCATATTTATGATAAGTGGAGATGTTGAGCATACGGTTGATGGTGGTGGCCCATGTCTTGTAACGACGAAAATCAGTGGCCATGTCTAGCTTGAATAATGCTCCTCCTCTTGTTGTCAGAACTATCACATAGCAACAAGTCTCACCATCTTCTCCTTCTGATGAACCTTTGTATACCTCACCATGCATATTCACCACAATACCTAATCAATATATACATCTATCAATTCAAGTTTCACCATTAACAAAAATGAAGATAAAAAAGAAAGCCACTTACTCTCCTTCTTGCTTTTAAATAGATTATGTTTCCTCATGATAAGTACAACCTGTATTGAGTAGTAGTGACCATCATCATATATATCATTGCCTCAACAATCACAAAACACATAATAATATATAGCAAGTGAGTGAATGATTTTAATTTAATTAGTACATAAATTCTAACCTTGGCTCTACCGTTTAGAATCACAGAAACTGATCTAGGCATGTACTTCCCTGTTTAGTGTTTGGACAAAAACAATAAATAAATCAGATCAGAAAGCATATAATCCTTATTATTTAAGGTAATTGTACATTTAACTAATGTACCTTCTGGTGACTCGACATATAGCTCAGCACCCTGTGCAAGAATATATCTGCCCTTTTCGAAATCAAAATCCAAGTCGTCATTGTTGTTGTTGTTGTTGTCTTCAATAGGCAAGACTGGGGCTCCCCCATGACGTCTGTTATTGTTGTTGCATCCTGCCCTTGCTTTTAGTGTTGCTGCTCCTTTTAATGCTGTCACACACTTTAATCTTTTAGTGACCAATTGATTTGATTAGATATCCTAGTAAGTACATAGCATATATATGCCCAAACACTATGAGACATGAAAAGCAAGTAACGTTTTTCATTCATCTGTTTCCTTTTTGTTGGGCTCAAGCAGTACCTTTGTCCTACAAATAGTCCTAAAAAGTCACCATGCCAGACATACTACTACACCTCATTTTGTTTGCTCCATCAATTTTTGACACAATTAAATTATGAAATCTTTGAATTGTATACACACACTTAGCTATGTCTAATCTTAAGAAAAGAGAGAGAGAAGAGATAGATACATGTTGAAGCAGCAGCAGTGAAAGTAAGGATATCAGCGGTGGTAGTGGAAGTGATGGCAGAGGAAATGACATTGGAGAGTTGCTGTTTGTTAGCACCCATGGACTCAGCAACTTTAGCACACTGAGATGCCACCAATGCAGCAGCAGATGCTATGGCTGCCTCCCTCTCTTCCTCATCATCCTTTTTGTTGTTATTGTCAGCAGCAATGGCAGCAAGAGCAGCCGCAACACCTGCGATGGATACAGCTGCATGCACCTCTGCCCTTTGCAGCCTCTGCTCCTCTTTCCTCTTCTGCTTCATCTCCTTAAACCATTTCTTTATAGACACACTCTTCAAAGGTGCTACCATTTCCTTCCATGGCATCTGATGAACACAACTTAATTATATCACTACATAGTGCACAAATTATTAAGTAGCTAATATATGTTAAAATTACATGTATTAATACCCATTTCTTGCCGAAACTAGTGTTGTAGTTGAGTTCAGGATGCATGGCTTGCTGCATCCGTAACCATGACTGAAAAATACAAAACAAAATTGAAGTTGTTATGTATCTGAATAATTGAATATGATGAATAAGATAATAGATGTTACCTACCTTGACATCATTATTGGAGTTCCATGGTGGAAGAGACGTGAAATCTGGACCATCCATCCTAGCACTCTTTTCCATCTAATTAATTAATAAGCGTGCATGTTGATGAATTTTAGAAACAAGGTAATTAGAATTATTGATAAAAATAAGAATAGGAAGTAGTAGTGACCTTGGTAGGGGAAGCAAGATGAAGAGGAAGAGGGTCTAATTGGAGGTGGTTGTGATGAGGAGGAGGGGCAAGAGCTTGTACGGCAAAGTTGCACCATGCAAGTGAAAGGAAATCCATTGTCTCTGGATGTGCATCTGAAGCAGCTAATGCATTCATCTCCGAATTACCACTCATCATGCTCATATCTGATGATCTCTCAATTCAACACAACCTAGCTAATAAAAAGGAGAAAAGAAAACCATGCAATTTTGAGATATGGAGCATGCATGCATATGCTTCGATATTTATATACCACTTATCAATTAATAAATAAACCATTAGTTCACTGTAATCATTTCAAGCCACACTGTTTCTTCCAAACAAAATATAAAAGAAAAAAAAAAAGTAAAAAGCATTGAAAGTGACGTACTTGTTTTTTATGCCTACTATCTTAAAAAAAAAATAATAATGCTAGCTAACCAATAAAAATTCAACTAACATCAGTCAATAATTTGAATTAGATGTTCTATTTATTTAGGTTTTTGATGTTCTGTTTCTAGGTTTCGGATGTTCTGTTTCTAAAATTGATTGATAGTTATTTTAGATTTCGAATGTTCTATAACTTTGATCATGAATTATAAATATTTTATTTTTTGTTGGTTGATTTAAAAAAAACCACAAGTTTATTTCATCGTATATATATTTATGAAAAACGATGGTTTAAGAAATATCTTTCTGGAAAAGAACTAATGAAAACAAACAAGGCATAAATAAGGTCAAATGTCTATTAATCCATCCTTCTTCTTGGAGGGAACAATAATAACACATGTAACAGTAGTGAAAAGTTGCTGAAGAGTAGAAAGGGCTTTACACTTTTCATGATTGTAATTACTAATTAGTATGTATATATGCTAAGTTGGCGATGAGTTGAAAACCAAGGGCTGGACCTAACAAGATATAGTTTTAAGAGACAAGCTAAGCCCACAAGATCGGAGGAGTAAGATATACACATGCATAGGCATAATACAACAATGTGGCATACATACCCCTTTTCTTTTGGGATCTTTAAACGAAAGCCGAAGATCACACTAGCTAGCTACTTATTATATAAGCATAAGCATGATGCATTTTCATATGATAACAACTAATTAAAAGCTACTTGCCAGAGGACCAAACGCTTTTCACAATAAGGGCCACCGCAATAATATAATTTAACACGCATTAAGAATAACAAAATAGAAAATGCTAATACCTAACTAGCATGCTTATTATGCCCCAAAGTGTTGTTGTGATTATGGAAAGGAGCTACACATCTATCCATCATTCACTTTCACATGAATGAATGGAAACCTTTTTTGCCATTAGAATAATGAAGCCTTTCATCATTAGCTTGCTTCCTAAATTAATTAAGTAAAAAAGTTATGTTCTTAGAAAAGTAAGATTATATAAAGCTAATAATCATGTTTATTCTATGGCAATTATTACGCCAAGTATAAGACCTTTCATATACCGGATTGGAGGGATGCATGCTGATTATTACTTATTAGGTTCATGTGACAAAGCAAACCCTTTATGCATTGTATTAGATGCTATGAATGTTTCTAGTAAATTATGGTTCGTAATAATTAATTAACATTAACAGGATCACCACCAAATACCTTCTAATTAATATAATGTAAATAGCAAGGATCAATGTGAACTTGTTATTGTTTAATAAAAAGTTGTGGAAGAATTTTAAAGTTACAACTTTACATGAAGTTAAATGCACTTGAATTTCATTTAATTGAATTGAGTGATATGGAGAATTGTGTGGGAAAAGTAGTCCATATGGCGGTGGGGGCATGAAATGTGGAAGTTGAAGGACGATTATTCCCATTTCCCCAGCCACCCTCCCCCGCACACACCACCATATACACATAAGAGACAACCACATGCCCAACTTGGCAACCTTCTATATTTTTCTCTTCTTTATTTTCGATTTTTAGAAACACTCTCCCATAATCAAGATGGGACCATATATACATGATTTACTTCCACACTTATATATTGGTAGTTGATAACTATACATTTCCAAATTGGATAAAAAAAAGTATGAATGAATAAGAACAGTTTGAGCTACGTTCTTGATTTTTGCTATTTCAAGAATTAAGCAACATGTTGCGCTTGAGAATATTATATATATGTTTAGGATAAATAATTTTCACTTGCATTGGGGAGATATTTACTATAAGATGCTAATTAATGTACACGAAAAGAAGGAGCAGTAAGTGTATTACTGTATAGGCGTATTATATATGGATGATGATTATTGCACGGCTTTGGTGAACTTGAAAGGGTAGGTGTTACTATTTGTTGTTAATTATATTCTGAAATCAATCTCGACTTGTCGAAATTCCTGGGCTTAAGATGGATGACCCCCACAGACAAGGCAGCGACTGAATCCAGGTATAGGACCAAGAAAGCAATTGTTCCATGTGACAGGGATATCATAATACGACAATAACAATGTTTATTTCCAATTAATCAGATACCAAAAAACTTAAAAAGTGAAAGTTAATTTATATATATGCAATCTTTTTATTTGAGGTAATACAATACATTAGGTCTTGTCAAACAAGATTTTCACTTTTCGACGAGACTCTCACTCTCATGACAACACTCAATTGCTCAACTAGGTGTCGGTATAGACACTAGAGAGAATTACAGCATATTTTAACGTGTTAAATAAATAAAAGGAACAACAAATTAAAGGCATGCATTATCAAAATATGAGTTTGTTTATATTCAAAACATATCCCGGCAAAAACAAATTAACGTCACTTCTAAATCCAACTACGCACTACCTAATGATTGAGGAGCAACATACATATATATGCCTTGCAAAATGATGAGAATCATTTGAGGTGGTTTTAGTGGATTACATCTCTCTCTTCTTTTTACTTTTCTTTTCTTTTCTTTTTTTGGTCCTGTTTTCTCTCTCTGATTAAAGAATGGGTGATAAAAACCGTATCATAATAGCCCAAGATGGAGCCTAAAACCCGTTTATTGGGCCACTATTTGGGCCGTTAAAGTTACTGTGTCTTGTTTTAAAGGTCACTCTCAGTGACCAAAACTGACCGCGCTTTATAGGCCATGGTCGCTAACCAAACAGGCTGGGAAATTGCAACACTATTATTCATCCTACTCAAATATATGTATTGTGGAAAAATACCAAAAAAAAAAGAAGAATATATAGTGCACTTAAATGGTGAATGGTTCCTGACAAAAAAAAAAAAAAAATGGTGAATGGTTACATATTGGCATACCATACACTAGTTATGTAGCATACGCTTTTTGGTAGATGGAAGCAAGGTCTTTTTGAAAAATTATTCGATATTTCGCGATTTAAGCCGTTGATTTTGATTGATTTTAGTTATAAAATTAATATATGATTAAGATAAACAACTAAAAACGCTTAAATACCGGTATGCCACCGGATAATCTTTCCTTTTTGTTAAGCTATCATCTTCAAGGGTAATGGAGAAGAAAAGTCTATCAAGTACCAAGAGTTAGTTTAGTTACATAGAGTGCGGTTCAGTCAAGGGTTTTAGCTGCTTACATAATCTTTCCTTTTTGTTAGTGCTGGATTCTATTTTAAAATAAATGATATTTTTGGGATACAACATGGAAGATAGACGTATCATTATGAATAGTTTTATAACTTAACAATTCTGTTTTGTCAATTCTCTATATATATGGAGCTTAACTGGTTTAAAATTGATCTTCCAACCTATAACAATTCAATACTCTTATACCCTAAATAAGGCATGCATGCATACATCTGATCCCTAATTATGATTATTAGTGTAGTCAAGTGGGTACGTAGTCCATAGAGATTATGCATAATTTAATTCGTATTCACAACTACTCCACTAAAAAAGCTTTATATATATGGACATCTCACCCTATGCATGAATACTATATATGTATATACACCTCTTCTTCTTCTTCAATCATCATTAACCCATTCCTTATCGTTATTTTCAGTAAACTTTATTATGTATACGTTGTTATTACTTCTGATGTATTCAAGTTCAATAATCCAATGTTAAAAACCTTGATGCATCATTATTATTGTTTCCTAGTGCAAGTTCAAAACTTGACTCAATTGTTATAAATAAATTCCATAGTAGTGACAATATATCAATGTTATAGCTGTTTGATGAATGACTAGCTCTATGGACGATTCTCAAGTGTCAGTGGATCTTTAATTTTAGAAGCTGCTATTGTGCGTAAAGAACAAAAAGAAATCATATACAGTTTTTTGTTAATTAGTCTTTGTCATAATGCAATTTGGTCTTGCGTTAGTTAAACATATGCATGTTATTAACATCCTCTCTTCTCTCTTATTTGCCTCAATAATGCAAATTCTTCACTAAAATCAGCTATAACAGCCTGGACAATTAATACTCCACATGCCTTTATATAACATATTGATTTATCACTACTAACTATTTTCCCCTCTTTATACATATCTTTTATATAACACACTATATACGCATCATATCAGACAAACATCTATCTGATCTTAACAAGATAGATATAATATAATAGAATTCTACATCATTTTTCATAAGTGTATGAGGGGAGGAGAGTGAAAAGAAAAGTAAAAAAAAAAAAAATAGATATCCCTTTAATTTGAATTTTGTAACAATCAACTAATTAAACAACTAACACTTCTCTCCATACATAATAATCCATAGTAGAAAATATATACATTAATCAGCACACATGCAACAACGAATTACCTTTTGGATTTAATGTATGTTCATAGTATAAAATAAAGCACAAATTTGATAGACTTGTATATATTAATTAATAACTCATACATTATTATATATCATGAAATTTCTAAGGTGGAAATTAAAAAAGAAGAAAGAAGCTTAATTGAATAGACTTACATATCATATAATATCATATATTTTATATATGTTTTCCTCTGTACAGTACCTTAATGTATATATATGGAAGCGCCTCTTTCTTTTTCTCTTTGGCCTAAAGCTTGCAAAGAGAGAGATCAAGAAGTAATAATAGTAATAAAAAAAGAAACATATGATATAATAAATAATAAAGGCATGAATGGAAGATAATTAATTAAGGATTTGGAGATAGATAATTAATAATTAGGATGGATTTATGATGAGTTGTGAGGCAGTGACAAGGCATCTCATGACTTCAATTTGATCTCTCAGTGATTGTATGTAATCTAGGGTTTCTGCAACCAAACACCCCTCGTCCATGGATTCTCCACCTGGCAAAAGATTCTTCAGCTTTCTTGTTCTCTTCTCCATCAACCTCTTGGCGATGCACCTCGCTGATGACATCTCCTTCTTGGCGCTCTTCACCCTTGTTGGCCTACTCCTTCTCATCAACGTCGTCATGTTTCTGCTTCTGCTGCTGCTGCTCTTCTTTGGTGATGATGAGGATGAGGATGCTATGAAGACGTTGTCGGTGTTGTTGGCAATAAGAGCCTGGCTCCAGCGTGTGGTTTTGTCCCTGGTGGAAGCCATGGCTAAATCTGCAGAGAGCTTTATGGCTTTCTTTCTCTCGAAGAAGCTCATGTTCTTCTTCTCACAGCTGTATCTTCTAAGACCTGTTATCCATTTCCGCAGGAATTCTTGCTTCACTGAACTTTGATTTCGCATTCTCTCTGAATCAAATCAAGCAAAATATATAATCAATTAAATCATTCATCTCATACATACATACAATTTAATTAATTTGGATCTGGCTAACTAGATAGCTTGAAGAATATATATAATGTAATTAAGATTATTATATATGTACCTGAAATAGTTTGTAAAGAAGAAGAATTGGTATATTGGAGGTGTTAGAAGAATGAAGAAGAAGAGAAGAGAAGAGAAGAGAAAGAGATGAGAGAAGAAAGAATGTGAAGGGGAAGGGGAAGGGGGAATTTATGTTAGTAGTGGTGGGCCATTCAGAGAAAGACACAGCACATGCTGGCACATGGACTCCATGCCCCACTACCCCCAAACCCTAACAGTATTATTAATAAAAAAACAAATTGCATTTGGATTGATTAATTAGTGGTAAATTAAACAAGCTAAGGATGCATGAGGCTTATTAATGTTAATGCAAACCTAACCTCCTCATCATAAGTATCTTTGTTTTCAATGCAAACAAAAATCCCTCACTCCCAAACAATGTTCCTATGCCCCGCCACTTCCTCTCCCTCACCCCATCATTTATCATCAACTCCCATCTATTTTTTCCTAATTTTAATTATTTCATCTTATTCCTTTCATTTTTCTCTCTTACGTTCATCACAAATATATATCTCTACATATAGACTTTAATTATTTCAACCAAAGGTCATGTAATATGTCACATTCTCATATATTAGGTTGTGATAAATATATAAATCATGTATTTTAATTTGTTTAATTATTCACAGCATCATATATAACTATTATTATAAACACAATATTTGATTATTTTTTCAGTCTGGTCCTCTAATGGTTATGTCAAAAGAAGTGAGAATTATTACTTTTTCGGAATCTCGATAGTTATGCTAAAGGTACTCCGATCAATTGGGAATATATAGTATTTCTCCAAAAAAAAAAAAAAAAAGTACAAAGTGATTTGAATGGTGATGTGGTAGTAAACTAATTAAATGTTGTTTTGAAATTAAGGTACCAAAATTCAGCATCATTGAATTGATGAATAATCATGAAACATTTGATATACATACATATGCGCGTCATTATCGTAGAAAGTTTCGTTTATTTTTGCAAATTGTAATACTTAATGTTAATAAAAAGCACCAAGATATACTTTAATTATTTCATTCTATTAGCACTGTGGCATGTAGGAAGAAGAAAATGATCTGTTTTTCTTGCTTGATAAAATTTGATTTGATGGAATGCAGTAAAGATGTACATCACACAGCATGGAAGTTGGCAAAAAAATGCACATTTATGATTTTGGATTGGTTAACATATACATGCACATACAGTATAGTGTTTGGCTGCCATACACAATTCTAATGCATGTGCCATGTTCTCACCTCCTAATTAAATAACGTCTCATGTGCCGTTATTATTTAATAAAATTAAACTAGGATTGAATAGCCCCATATATAATTCATCATTTGATTTACTATGTTTTCTAGAAAGTTGGGAGTTAAAATGTGCGATAAATATATAAGGTTGGTACATACATATTTCTTGATTCATTGATCTCATCACCTGCCAATTAATAGATATGTAGACTTAAATCATTAAATTATTTAAACGATAACCTTGTATTATATATTAGTAAAAATTATCAAGAGAATATATCTAAAGTTTTTTTTTTAAATTTATTATTCGACCCATCACGGCTAATCACTAATCCATCATGAATTAAAACTTTATTTAAAAATTTGTCAATATTTAATAAATTATCATTTATATATATATACACCAGAATTTAGACTAATATCACTTATTTAAGGGAATTAATAGCTGATTAATCATGGTTGATTTTATAAGGTAGTTTCTTCCTTCCTGTGAATGCTACGCAAGCAACCTTATATACATAAAAGTATGATATGATGATGGAGAGAATTGAAGTTAGCTAGGGTTAAGGAGGTATATAGAGTTAGGAGGAGGATCGGAATTGAAGAGAAGAAAAGTAAAGAAATTTGGCAGGATCCGTAAAACATGGTGTGATAATAAGAAGGTCCCACTCAATTCGAATTTCTCGTGGAACTTAATTTGTCATTGCCTTACAGAAAAAAAGAGCACAATGCAATCCCCACATGCTCTCCACATGCCCCTTTCAAAAGTGTTCAACACCCACTCTCTTCTCTTCTCTTCTCTTCTCTCGATCCCTCCCATTTATTTCCAATCCCCTCGAATCAAACCCCTACCTATGCCCTATACTTTCTACTACTTAATTCATTCTTTACCATATCTTTTATTTTTCCTCCACTTTCCCCCCCTCCTACAATAATCTTTCATCACTTGCTATAAACAAAGCTACTTGAGCAAAATCGTACGTGATTGCCGCTTTAGTTTCCCAACAATTCAATTTCAAACTTTGCTCCTTTAACTTAATTCATTTTGTCATATCTTTTATATAAGAGGAGACTACGTTAATTATTTTGAACAAATAATTTTGGCTAATCAAGTTCAATCAAGTGATTTATTTCTATGCTAAATAGAATATTATTTCGGTGTCAAATAATATAAAAAATTGCACATAAATAAAGTTCTATTTTACATCAAAATAATCTTCTATTTAGCATAGAAATAAATAAACGAAAATCACTTGTTTAAGCATTTATCAGTTATAACATAAACTTTTTTATCAATGTTATAAGAACTGAATGTATCTAATACAAACTTTAAAAATTAACTTATGCCATGAGAGTTATCATTGTTAGACACCGAAAAAATTTATCATGTATGCTTATTTGATTATTTGAAGTTATATAAATGATTTAATATAAATGATGTAATTAATTAAACATGTACTAAGATTGATTCTGATATATGGTTATAATTAATATATAGATGGAGGGGAGAAAATAAAGAGAGAAAAAAAAGAAAAAAGAAGGTTTGGCAATTGGCATAGTCGGAGAAAGAGAAAGAGAGATGTGAATTGTTGGGGTAGCAAAAAAGAGGAATGGGACCAGACGACGTAAGAAAATTCATGTGTGCTTAGGAAAATGAAGGGAGGCAACACTACCCAACAGGATCGGATGCATATGCATTCCTCCCAAATTTTGTCGCTATCTTCCTTCTCTCCCCTTCTTTTCAGCCATTCTCCAAATCCAATTCTCCCTTTGTAATTATTTCCTCCTCTTTCAATTCTCTCAATCAATACTTATTTATATGTTTATTGATCTTACTATTTTCTCATTCTTATTATTATTGCATCATATGTTTAGTTAGTTTTCCTTCAACATATTTATTTTAAAGGAAAATTATTGATATATTTGTTTATTTTGATACTATTATGCCAAACTTCATTAACGAATTTGGTGAAATTTATTAGGATTCATGAGGTTTAGTTTTACACTTTTACTTAATTATAAAAGTTATTTCAAAGGATTTAAGCTGACCATCGGTCCAAATTGATTATATTAACTGTTTATTGACAAAAAGTAAGAATTGAAAGCTTGAGATTAATTTGTATGATTATAAATAATTAACATGTGTGTAACAAAGATGGACGACATATTATGAATGCTTTATTAAAAGGTTATTCCCGATTACGTCAGTTGCAATAATGATAAATCTTTCAAGCAAAATAACGATTTCAAGTACACTACTCATTTTTTTTATTTTTGCACATACATATTGATAGTTCATTCTATATTTATATTGTAAGTTAGCACTAGTAGATGATGAAATGTGTTACGATGGTGACCATATAATAGAATAACAAAATGCTCATATTTATTTTATTGATGAAAAATGTAAAATTTGACGTACATATACATTACTGTTATATTCACATACAATTTGAGTTAGCATGAAAATATATAATTAGCGAAATGATCGATGGAGTGAAGAGGAGGAATGTTTACGGGGAATGAAGGGAGAAATTAAAGTAATGATGGGTACATACATGTTCCACCCATCATCCTCCGTAATTTTCGGTTATCCATTCAAACTTGCATTGCACTCCACATACACTAATTTACTAAGAAAATAAAATAAGTTAGTGTCTGAGTTTGATGATTTTAATGTCACTCTAGCTAGTCAAACTTATTGTCAAGCCGCAGCCACACACCACACTTTAATTTGCTTCATTACCAAATGCTCAACTACTAATGTCTTCTCTACTTTACAATTTTCCTATACCTAAATAGTGGATGATTTAAGTAGCTATTTAGTTAAAAATAAAAAATAAAAATTAAAAAGAAATTATGTTAGTGTATATTAAAATTAGCTATTAAATCAGCTTAATATATATTGAAATACAAAATAAACACTAAAAATAATTTAAATTATACATATATTTTATATTTCAATATGTATTATATGCTAATGACGTAAATAATTTTAGTGAGCAAATAAAAATAAAACTAATGACAAGAGAAAAATATAGAAGGAAAAGAAATAAAAACGGCGGTGATTGGTGGACGCACGCTCGGGCTTTGGAACAGAGGCATGTGCACACATGCAATGGACCCACCTCTGTCCTTACAAAGGTTTACACCACCACAACCCCTTCAATCATGCTTCTTCACTCTCACTTCTCCTCTTTCCCCTTCTCTAACCACACATATATACCTTCTCATTCTTACTTCTCTTTTCTTTAATTAATTCATATGTGTTGCTGATCTGGCATGCCTAAATGTGCTTACTTTATTAATTTGTTTATATTAAGCTTGTTATTACTACTGCTTTACAGATGATTAAAGCCTCTCATTTGATTAACACCATCATTGCTTTCCATGATTGCCTTGAATCAAGGGTCTCGTTGCTTCCCACACACCATCATCTAAAATGCAATTACTCTTATATCTCACCAAAACATATATATGTATATATTTGTTTAATTAAACTTAAACAGATATTTTATATATATGAGATAGCATGCCAGAACCTGCTAACGGCATGTCTTTCCTCACATTCCGAATCACTCAACATTCATATCAACAACATTTGTCTTTTGCTACTCATCACACTCTAATTCAAAATTAGAATAAGGGATGAATATATACCAGCTGGCACTTGCCTAAATGACTAAAAAATATTACCAATTTAAGATAATAGAGGTAAGTACACACGAAAACTAATTAGCCTAAAAAGAGTGTTATTTAAGTAAAATTTCGTTAACGGATGTTTGATTAGATGAGCAGAGGTTCCATAAAAAATGTAAGTATGTGGGTTGTGGGTTCAATAATTAAGAAACGTAACACTCTAACTGCTCTGCCTACTGCCTACTACCTACTAGGGTAGCCCAATTGCAAGGCCTAGATAGGGCCCATCACACTCTTAATTACACCTTTTAAGTACATGAGTTTGTTAGGAAATCAAAATCCCTAATTTAGATGATTAGGGCCAGAAACAAAACACGGTTCACTTGTCTCTTATCACAGCCAGCTCCCATCTCATACTCTCTACTCTGATCTGGACACAAGATAGAGACAAGGTTTACTACCACCATCCACAATTAAACTCCTTAATTAATTATTCATCAAACTCAAAACTGCATGAACTGATTTATTGTCATCTTCTCACTGCTTTTTACTCTCATATGATTGATGAAGGGAGTTTCTCATAATGAATGAGAAATGAGATGGAAAAGACAATAATAAGTGACGGTGACAATATCTTTAATCTATCAAGTTTAAGATAGTTTATTATAAGTTTAGTAAGAAAAAGGAAAATGTATATGTAACAAAATTCTTTCTTGTTATCTTATAATTGAATTAAAGGACAAAATTTGAGTAGTTTGCAGCTAAGGGCAATTAAGAGAAGAAAGGACGGCCTAATAAAGGCATATATGATATATCCTTCAATCTGTGTATCTTAATCATCATTACATTTTCTCCTTTTTTAAATTATTACTTTCAAAAATAATTTACATACGTACCTTTTTAGATTTTTTAACCATGTGATCATCCCATGTATTATTTTCAGATCATGTTGCATTGCCACTCGATCTTCCACACAAACTCTTACTCTTTCTTGCCTTAGTAGCATCTGAAATTATTTAAGTCTCTCTCCATATATAAATATATGCCAATTGATTATAATTAAATGCTAATTAACAAGAATAAGCAATAAGGGGGAAAAAAGAGAGATAGAGTAGTGATCCTCCCTTTTATTGCAGGACTTTAATACAATACAATACAATGTTACATATTATTTCTTCCAAACCCCAAATTAAAGGGTGGTATTCTTTAATTAAAGATTTGTGGTTGATTGAGGAGGAATGATAACATGTAATTTCTAAAGTCCATAGAAATTGGACAAGCACCTTAGGACGGTGACTTTAGCTTCAAGTACAAGTATGTAGTTTTCAATGCTTTTGTAGAAAGAGTGCATGTCCTTCATTCCATGGCTCCCTGGAACTGACCTTTGAAGCTCCCCAAGCTTCTTCTCTAAGTAAGAAGAAGTAGTAGTTTTGTTGCCGCGGGCATTGCCATTCTTCTTTGGCCAACTCAACTTTGCCCTTCTCTTCCTTCCCCCTCCTCTACGCCTATTATTATTCATCCCCATTATTTTAAGCCCTGCAATGAAAGAAAGAAAGAATGAATTGGAGGATATGATATATATATCGTTCAAATAAAGACTTATATAGGCAACATACTAGCTAGCGTCTTGTGAGAAAAATAATGACAGTGGTGATGTATGTATGATATGATGTCAATTATTTAATTTGTGGTGGATATATACTCATGCTCCTCTATATATGTCTATGTCGATATATAAATTAAATCATTTATTTTTTACCATTGGCTGGGGTATGTAGTAGAGGACGGAAAGGTGAGCAAAATATGACATTATTATTAAGTACAATTTGCAAGGAAAAAAGAGCAAGTCCATGGAATGAAATGCAAAGTATGTTTGGTCAAATTGGAAAATTACGTGTATCTCTATTATGTATATGTATGTGTCATTGTGTCCTTTTCACAGCTGTGCTCGTGCGTCGCCTCCTCTTCTACCATACACATTCCCTCCTCAATTCACTCGGTAAATAAAGTCTCTTTCTGTTGTTAGTCCTATTCCGGTAGGCCACTTATAAAACTTTGGACTTTTTCATCACATGAATTAACTTTTGTGGTGATAATTCTCTCAAGATCTTGTGCTCGTATCACTTTCCTATCTAAAAAATGAGGTGTCTTAATATCTTAAAGAGTGCAAGTTCAATAATTCACTAAATTTTCTTTTACTATCTTCACTTTCTTAACCAAACTCATCACTGTAAAAAGCAAGCAAAACAAATACACTACTGACCAGTATTGGCAATATTTATAAGTGAGTTGAATGAATTTGTATGCTATTCAGTATTCACAGATGTATAGAACATTATTTCTAGCTAGTACGACAGACACCAAGACACGGGCAACATGTTTTTGAATTTCAATGTACCTATGGGAAACTATATTATTTCAATCAGTTAATAAAGACTAAGCAGATTAGCACACTAGCCAGCTCATGATAATTAAATATAATGTAGTATAGTTTCTCCCCTAACTGATCTTGGTAGCCCAACACCAACTGGTCTCTGTCACACGTCTAATCAACCAATGAAGAAAACAAATATTAGTCATCATCCGATTATATAATGCTTTTGTGACCACACATTCGTGTATAGTACCTTGTTAGTTTGTGTATTAGCTAGAAAAAAGAAAAAGAAATAATAATAATAAAATTGATGTTGTACAGACTACAGAATATCATCGTTAATGAATTAAATTGGTTAATTATTACATGGGCGTCAAAGAATTAAAGTACTAATGTTATGAAGGAAAAGGTTATTTTCAAAACGCCAGCTTAACTTAGATAGAGATAGATAGAATCTACATACTCCGAAAATGATGTTTATATAGTACATACGTAAATTTTCATGTACCCCTTTCAATTCCATTCATTCAAAAACTATTTTACCATATGATTTTTCAATCATTGCGTCTATTATTATATGATCTATCAGAGATACAAAAAAATATAATAAAAAGAGAGATATATAGATAAGCAATGGGATAGATGGATTTGTTGTTGAGATGGGGAAATGAGATATGCATTTAAGGGGATACACGTGCATAGGTATGTAGGGGCCTTTCTTAGGTGTCAGGTGTCTTATTTCTACCACAACTTATCTTCCTCCTTCCATTGCTCTAAGGGCTAAGCCTACTGCTTATAATTTATAATCATACATATGGACTCTCATGAGACTAGTCTTTTTCATTACATGCATGTGCTCTCCGGATTTTCTGCCTTTCAGGTCCCAGCAATCACACACTCCCTCATCAAATGCAAATAAAATTTAACAGACTGGAATCTTCTGTTTATTTGCTTTTCTCGAGGATTATTCCTTCTTCCTTGTTATTAGCAAATCAATTATTAAGCCTAACTGCATGCATGGTAGAAATTCTGTTTCTTATATTATTGTTACAAAGATAGATTATTATTCAAAAATGGACAGTGGCAGACCAGTAGATATGGTAGAGAGTTAGCACTACGAAATCCTCGGGGGTAGTACTTATCACAAAGTTGCTATCATCATATGCTGTAACCAAATCATTTTGCACTCTGCCAGTTGCTATCATCAAAGGAGTTTGAGGCGGGTCGTGTTCGTCTTCATTCTTACTAACATCCATAAAACCATTACTAAGCACAACAAAGAAAAAGGTTAGGAGTAGTTACCACCTATATATCCTACTTAATTAGGACCTTCCGGAATTGTTTATGGATATTACATACACAATCAATCAATTTGGTCACTCTAACCAATTCAATCACTAACGAGTTGGTACTTGCTGTGTTTATATATAAACATCTTGTGTACTAGCTTATGCCTAAGTCAAAAACTGGGGGCTAGGATTTAAAGTTTCAACAACTAAAGGTGAAGGACAGAGGTATATAATTGAGTAGGCCAACACTACTAATTCCATTTCCATATCAGAATTCAAAATGAAAATCCAAAAAATGGTTACTCCAAATTAGCCCTCTAATTACTTGGGATTTTGCAAATGCTCTGTCATATCACCGAAAATTGTAATGAAAGTGACACAACAGATGATTCCCACGTTATGCAGAAATATCTCAACAGCAATAAACGTAAAAACAGCAAACATTACGGGCAGCTTCACCATTTGCCTCCTAAAAGTGCTACAAACATCATCACTGATAATGAGCTGCAAAGGCTCTGTCTATGCTAACTGCCTAAATCCAATCAAGTTTTAAGTAAAATAAAAACCAAATAAAATGACATATTTTCTTTCCGTAATTGACAATACTCACTAGCTCATCCTAATTTAGAGAGTAAATAAACCATCTTCAAAGACTTTACTATTGTGAAGCATTTGACATCTCAATAACAATCACAAATTCACAACACTATCTATTATTCAACCTGGAAGTTACAACTCAATTTGATCATTTTCATCGATTCAGACACAAGAGATGTTGAAAGAAAACGGGACTGATTATGAGATACCAGCTAAGGTGGTGATAAGAACCTCTCTGGATGTTTTGCTTGATTGCGTTACATCATTGGCAGCTATGATTACCACATGAAAATTAAAATTTAAATGAATACTCTTAAGACTCTTATTGTTGATACAGAGCATATTTGTCCCACTATACACATAAGAAATAAAATGGAAAATCCAATTT
This sequence comes from Stylosanthes scabra, assembly GCA_036250425.1. Taxonomy (NCBI): domain Eukaryota; kingdom Viridiplantae; phylum Streptophyta; class Magnoliopsida; order Fabales; family Fabaceae; genus Stylosanthes; species Stylosanthes scabra. Next base: position 41,936 of record JASCZI010120901.1, on the reverse strand, counting down.
TCATTGGTTATGTCAAGTTGGTAAAACAGCAGAAATTCTTGGTTGCCAAAGACAATTTGAAAAGAAACAAACTATCACATCTGAGTAATTCTTATTTACACTCCAACACCATGCTCACCATTACCAGATAAGTAGTTCAAAGTACCATCAAATTCGGAAATAAGTGAATAAGTCGAGCATTACATGAAAAGTTGATAAAATAAAGTTATAGTACAAACAATTTTCCATAAAAGAGGAGGAGGGATACTAGTGAAATTCTAGATTACATTCATTACATGTATGTACACCTAAAACAACTTCCCAAATAGGTGTTTATATGTCCAAATCTTTGAATCAACTATGAGTTCTCAGCAGCGAGTTGACAGGTACATTTCCTGCATCATAAATATAAGCAGAGTTATAAACAAGAGTTCCAAAACCAATTTAATTAGCTTCATAGATAATGATAATGACTAGGACTACATGATTGATGATATAAATGAAAGTATGAAAGCAGTAGTTAAAGGAGTAAAGAAAGGTTACTTGAGATTTGATAGACAGTGTGCTTGACAGTCTCAGTATGATGGTGTTGAGAGAGGTGTGTTTGAGGAACATGATTTTCAGAGGTGTGGTTCACATTTCCATTTGTCAACCTTGGTGGTGAAGGTGAAGGTGAAGCTGAAGCTGAAGCATCTGCCGTGATTTTTCCTGAAATTCATCAGCAGATCAATAAATATAACATCAGTTCCTGCCATTAGCCTTTGAAAAACCTAACTCTATAATTTTCCCTTTTCCACTGAACGGAAGCAAGCAAGCGTATATCGTAAGCGAAAATCCAAAAAAGGAATTACAAAATTTGAAGCATAGTACTAAGTACCTGGAGAAGAATGAAGGAGGGGAGCATACATATAAACATCAGATTTGAGGTATTCTAAAAGTTGGTCCACAAAACGGTGCTTCTCTTTTCTTGCCTTTTTGAGTTCAACCACTGGATGAAACAAATAAATAAATAGATACGTCGAAAAGAGAAGATGGAGAAGAGGGAGAAGGAAGGTAAGGTACCTTTAGCAGAGGAAGGAAAGAGGGGTCGGGAGGGGTCGGGAAAATCTTTAGGGGGGAGAGGCGATACGAGGGGGGCGTACATGAAAGTATCGCACTGCAGGTATGTCGCAAGCTTCTTCAGAACCGCTTTTCTTCCGCTCCCGCTTTTCTTCTTCTCTATCCTAACTCTCAACATACGTCCTCTCTTTTCCATTCTTCTTCTTCTTGCGCTCTACAATCAACCATCATCATGGATTTGTTACGTTCATGGCGGTTTGCAAACTTCCACAACGCCACACGTGTTGGGATCCCACTAACCGTTACTCTTACGTGTCATCTTTCTTCCCTTCTTGCTTTTTTGCTTTTCCTGCTACTCTCATCTATCCTTTCTATTTTTGGACCGGCCTGCCACTTTATGTTATTCACGATTAACTTGGGCCTCAAGCCCATTTCTTTTTTTAAATTCAAGCAGATCAGGTTCTGATGATCCTCACTAATAAAAAACATAAGGTTCCGATTGTTTGTGCTTTTATAGTTTTCTTTGGCGGGTGTTACTAACTTTTTAGTTTTTAGATGGTTTAAGTCAAAGATATTCATTCAAGGTTGTTTGTCCTCGTGGAAGTATATACCAAACAAAAAATTGCACCCATGCATGCAAGGTTGCTCGGCTTGCAACATGACAATATGTGCACCTGGTTGAAGGTAGAGGCCGGTAAATGGTAATGGGTATAAAAGAACCCCGTCCTCCTCTCCTAGTGTGTAATATACTAATACTAATGTTTTGATAATAAAACTTTGAGAAATTCAATATGTGTCTAACGTTTTACCTTGTTTAAATGATGAATAGAAAATGAAATGTTTGGACTTTGGAGTATTAAAGTAAGGTAGTGAAGATGGGAATAATACAAGTAAGAAGCATACATTAAGAGAGGTCCCTTACTCCCTTGATGATGAATGGACTTAATCACATTTAACATTTAAATGGGCACTACTGTATGTTACTCTTAGGTGTAAAATGGCATAAATATATAATAAGAAAGAGAGAAATTAGAATTGTATATGGATGATTATTTGAGTGATACTGGGCGCAGTCCATGTTTGAGAGCTGCTTCCCATACAAGATCGATTCTGTCAACATCAATGGCGCCAACCTCATGATGAGACCATCCTTCAAGACTATGCACCACTCCTCCTGCATGGCACGCATGCACTACTCCCCTCTCCATAGTATACTGCATGTAACACATTGAATCAATTAAGATTCAGATTATATATAATTATATAGTAGTGTATGTGCATCAGTGCATGGTATGAGCATATACATACCTCACAGGATCCTAGGCCTTTAACGTCTTGTGGTAATCTCATAGCTGCAAGATCACCATAAGTGCAATCTCTTCTAAACGACAAGATTGGTGGCACTACAAATTGATGAAAGTGGGTCCCACGTGGCGCCCAGCTTTGCTCTCTTGGCGATATCCACTTCCCAACAATCCATGTCTGTCATCATTTTATTTAATTTTGAGATCATCAACCACATACATACATACACACACTTTATTTGATGACTGGTATAGAACAAGCTAATTAATTAAGTACCTTGCAGTGTTGTGCTGCTTGGTATTTTGTGACTTGGACAAGGTAACTCTGATATTCGGCAGGGGCTTCCCTTTGAATCTTGTGAAATCTATCCGTTGAAAGAGTCAACATCTGCACAAATTGCAATTACATACGTACCATGGGATTAAATTGCAATTTGCAACTCCTATTAAAAGGGGTCCTTTTCTAGTTTCTTTCTAGCATGTGCCTACCCTAGAGTGTGTAAAATCGGTGCTACTTATTTAGATTAAATTAGAGGGCACAGGGACTAGTTTCCCTCTTTTGAAATTGAAAGTGCTACTTACCCAATCAAAACAAATCTTTAATTACAATGAAAAAACTTACGAGAACTCTGACTTTCTTTCGGCAAAGGTAGAGTGCGATTGCTCTTCCAAGCTTGGAAGTGGCTCCTGTGAGGAACACCTCATCCACATGCTGGGGTATTTCGTGCAGGATCACAGCAGCAGTTAACGTGTTTCCATGAACAACTCGAACTTTAAGCTTTGGGTGCTTGTCCACAAAAAGCTTTCCTCCCCCATTTAGAGATTCGTTCTGTGTATGTAATCTCATTATAATTAATAACCAACACTTACCATTTCTAATTTACTCCTATTTTATTATTTATATTAAAGTTAGAGAGGTCCCATGAATGATATCATCTATGTATGGCAGAGCTCACATTCACAATGATGGTCCACCATGTCTACGCTGAAATTATGACGTGTATATATTCTATGTATTTAGCATGATGATATTTTATTCATGTGATAAGATATCTACCGTTCAACAAGAAGGTAAGAGCATTAAGAGGCTCAACAACTATGCTGAGAGAAATTAAAAGGCACTAGTTATTCTGAATGAATCATGCACGTTGTTTTCAAGAAAAATATTAATAAATAATAGCAAAGAGAAGTAGTAGTTAGTTAGAGCGGTAGGCCAAACCTTATTCAATGCAGCAAGGCTAATGACCTTGACCCCAATTCTATCTGCCCTCAGAATTGCTTCCTCAATCTGCTTATTGATTCCCTCAGTAGCATAGGGTATGAAATACTATTTATAAAGATCAGAGTTAGTTATTATTCATTTTCAACAAAATAAAATAAATATATACATATATGCACACAATTACTAACCATGAAGCCACATCTAGGTACAACCCATGTTTGGTGCAAGCGATCTCTGAGATAGTAGAAGGAAACTAGAAAGGTTTTGGACCAAACCCACATTGCTAGCAAAACTAACAAGGCGAATGGCCAAGATGGGAGCAAGAAGAATCTTGTTCTGTATGGCAACGAAGCAAAGGATCTAAGATAGAACTGAATATGCATACAGGAGCTCACATCAACTATGTGGGCCAAGAAAACAAAATCTGGTACCCTACAATTGCTCCCTACATTAACAAAGATAAAAAAGTTTACATGAAAAGCTCCATGCATTTATGTTCAGTAGCTACATCTACCTAGCTAGCATCTAACAACATCCAAGTCAAAGTCACAGAAAACTTAATTATGCTAGCTATTACCTGAACCTGAGCTTAATCTTTTGTGTAATTGCCATGAATTCGGGTGAAGGGTATTGCCTAGTGCATCAAAGAGAGGCATGAAGAGGCAGAAATTGGTGTTCTTGTCAGTGTGGTGGAGGCTATGGTATCTGCATCACCATAACATATAAATTAAATAATTAACTAGGCGGTAATAATAATAAATTGATGATGGTGGGAAAAAAATTAAGTTTTGTTAATCCTATATGTATTATATTGGACTTATTATGACTTATTTATGGACCACTATGTATAAAAGTACACGTTCATCTCCATTTCTTAATGCCACTGCACTCTGACAGTTGCAACAGCCAACAACACAGAAAAGGAATTAATAAGCAAAATACACAAGATGTAGTTTAGAGCATGTAAGGTTGTTATTTGGCCGTGGTTAATTAAAATTCTCTATATCCTCTTAGGTATTGATTACCTTGATGGTATGTTTCTATGGAGAAAGTAGAATATGTAGCAGTTGGTTTAATTATATTGGCTGAAAATTCTACAATGAAAGAGACTAATTCAAGATGCTTACTGGTAATAACAAAAAGACTAAAATTAAAAGAAACTAAGTTGAATTATTATTCCTAACTCCTATATGCTAGCATGTATGCTATCCTTATTTCCTTTCCTTCCGAAATGCCTTAATTAATTTCTGTTTGTATCTCAAGTCCCAAGTCACAACCTCCAACTGTACCATAAAGCCCTTTAAAGTGGCATTACATTTTGGCCACTAAAGTGAATAGTCCCACTTCACAATTCACATCTCTTGAAGCTAAGTAGGAGGGTTCATTAATAATTTGGCCATGCAGTAAATGCTTTTCAGTTGCATCACCAAAACAGCAGACATAAATGAATGCGTCAATCAATATATATATTAATTTTTTGAAACTATTGGAATGCATCAATGAATTATTCAATTGTTAATTAGTGACTTACGTTGGTGTGAAAATCAGGTATCTAAGGAGTGGAAGCCTTTGAAATATCTCATCTGGTACAACTTCAACATTGCAATGGCCCAAGCATCTCAGAAAGTCAAAAGTCAACACATAACCATACACCAAGCTTGCTGATCCATATCCCATTATGGATGCCCCTAACACAGGGATTCCAATCACCACCGTCAAAACAAGACGCTCCAAAAGCGTTGCATTTCCACCTGCAACCATCATCATTCCAACTTCAATCACTTACCAGTAACTCATCCATCAATGCAACATATTATTAAGATCAACTACTACAATACCAGTAAATGGCCCTGGAACAGGAGAAGAATGATGTAGTGAATGGTAATGTGTGAAAAGAAAGTGATCTTCATGGAACTTCCTATGCACCCAATAGTAAAGTGGCTCCGAGACTCCCACGTGCAGAATCATGGCAGCAATAACACCTTTCACATTCCACACAGGAAGATCTTCAAGAAACGGAAACACATAGCATGCCATGGACCCAACTAGTGCTTCAAGAATCAAGTAATTGTCCCTATTCCACAATTAGGAAAACACAAATCATAATTATTATCAATAAAATCAAGTAGTAAAACAAATCAAGGTGTATATATATGTACATACCAGTCCCATTCTAGATCAATCTGATTGAAATCCACACCCTGTTGGAGGATGGTTCGATTCCGATTGAGAAAAAGCATGTGACTATAAGAACTCCAGATAACATGAACTAGTCCTCTTAGAGCACATAGTATGAGCAAGTGAAGGCTCCAACAGCTGATCATGGAGTAGTGTTCCACACCATACAACCATTCATACACAACCTTCCCCACCAATGGACCGTACAACACATACTATATATATTTCCCAAATTGAACATACACAAGTTAATTAGAAATTTATTATGTATTTATACTTAACATAAGCACAAATTAAAGATGCATCACATGTATATATATAAATACCTTGAATAATCCAAAATTCTCCCATGGCCAGCTAGATAAAGGAGCACCCATTTCACTTCACCAGGTTCTAGTAGTTGAAGATATTTACAAAATTTAGCTTGTTCTGCCACTTTCACTGTTCCAGCACCATGTATGTATGGTATAGCTTTCTTTTCTTTCTGTACTCTCCTAAATCCCAATAGAGCCCCAAAAAACTATGGCAGCCAAAGAGCAGCAACTGGAAAAGATCCCAGCACCAAACAAGAATAATAATAGTTTCAAAGAAGAAGAAGAAAAAAAGAAGGAGGGAAGAGGAAACTTTTGGAGAGCTAGCTAGGTAGAGAGGTGTAATTTTTTTCTGTAACCAAATTGTTTTTCCACCCCTCCAACGGGGATTGTGGAAGTCTTAAAATGAGCACGTTTTAGCTACAAGTAGAAGCATTTACTCCTACATCACCTATTTATAAAGGCAGATGAGAGTAGTGTGCATGTATATATCAAAGGTATGGTGTCCATTAGAGTTAGTTCGATGCCCCCGGCCCCTTCCCCATATACATGTCTCTTTCATTCTCATCAATCAATTATAACAATTTCATTCTTAATTATATATTAAAGTTCTAACTAAATAACGTATATGGATCCATCATCCTCCATGTATTACATACACCCATGCATGTTAATGCTACTAGCTAGTCTCCATTAATCCCGGAACATAATCATATTTGGGATAAACCAGAGATTCTTGTTTTTAGCAGCTATATCAGCCAGTTAGTTTAGTTACTGCACTTGTATTAATTAAATTACTATTATCAGCACAGTATTATTGGTTCATTAATCACTAATCCACGCGTTCTAGTGGTGCAACCGCAACTTGGCACAGCTGGTGGAGAGAATTAAATGCATGACATGGTTGGAAGGTGAGACAGTAGTGTTCAATATCTCAGAGTATATATTAGTACTTTAGTAGTAGCAGAAGTATTATTCATAAGGGTAGGTCCTGAGTCTGTTCAACATATAGTTTTCAATTAACGCGCCCTTACATAATAATACTAGTTAGTTAGTACTTAGTATTAGTAGATAACAATAATACGCCTTCACTCAATATATACATTTCGTAGCAATGTTGATTACAATGATCATTTATTTTGATAATTAATTCCTATGTACGGCTTTTCCTGATATAATACAATTCTTGAGTGAAGATAAATTAAGAGCCTAATTTTCTAAGTCTAAACTTGGTAATGTCTTATAATTTTATGTAGTACAAACATTCACTATTGACAATATAGATTGAAGAGCACAAAGTTATATAGCATTGATATTTGATAGTGGTAAGTTGTATGGATTACTAGAAAATAAATGGGAGAGGAGAATCATTTAGACGAAAAGGGAAAAACACATGCAATTGCAATATAGAAAACATGGTACGGTGGTGGTTCCCGCTCTGATATGTCCCTTTTTCTTCCAACTAATCAAACCAGAAAGTCTGGTCCTCTCATAGTCTCATCTCTCCATTTAGATAGACACTACTTCTTTATAAATTTACAGTTTCGGATACACATTAGGAGCCGTCTAATTAATACTAATCAACAACTAAGTTAGCCATATATATGAATAGATCACATCAAAGGAGACAATCCTAGTCTTCATGAAAGCTAAAGGTCGACCACTATACATGTGGCGTGTGTTTGTGGCTTTAATTTCCTATTCCAACTATTCATTAATATTCATTGTTACATTCATTTTTCCTCTTCTTCTAGTCTTCTCTAGATATTTCCTTGTGTTTTTTTGTAATATTTTTCTTTGTTTTTTCCCAGTTCAATTATTCACTTCTAAATTATTAGATTACTAAAAGTGCTGCTTTCTCACTTATGAATAACTGTCTTTCTATAGTTAAAATTTTTGTATATATTGGCTTTGTGCAGGCCAAGAATATATCAATTTTATACTTTTTCTTTTTTATTTATGTTTTTGGTAAGAAGCAATTTTACACTTTTTTTTTTTTTCGGGTGAATCAATTTTCCACTTAATTGTATCTATGACAATTGGGGCTTGATTTGTGAATTGAAAGAGAAGGAAATAGAGTTTCTTCTGTCTTTTTAGGCCTGAAAACATGTGGGTTTTAAAGCCCAAACACAAGATGGGACAATAAAAAGCCACTGGAGAGTGGGAATGACAAAAACATGAAGAGCCAGAGAGTAGCAACTTGGGCATGACCTTTATATAATCTACAAATTTCAATACTCATAGAAGATCTGAATTTAAAAAAAAAAAAAAACTCATAGAAGAGTATTATTGAGCTCTAAATTCGCACCTCAAGACATTTTCTAGTGATATATATCAATGTCTTGATGATAAGTGTAGTGGGTTCAAATTTTAATTGTGACTAAAACGTTGTTATATGGAAAATGGAACCTATGGAGAGAGGAGTGTGTGTGTGTTATTAGGGTGTAATTTGAACTGATCGATCTGAAGATTACTTACAATCATATATCATCACTTTGATCTTAGCTAGCTGTTGTGTTTGGTTGATGTCTTTGTTTATCCCAGACATTAATATAATTACACACATGATTCATGTATTTAGTGTCTTATTAGTAAGGTAAAACACAAATATTAAATATGAGATATATACAAATAATAAAATTTAGTGTTGTGTGGAAAGAAGCTTGTCCCCAAATTTTTGTTGTGATTGATATATATAGTCACATGCATATTAAGATCTATATGTATGTACTGTTTATTAATTAAGATCCCGGTACTGGTGTATTATGTATGATATATGATATGATAAGATAAATGTTTGGAATTGTTGGTATTTGTATGAGTTTGACGATGAATATTGGCCGACTGCGTGATCATTATTTTATATATAAAACATGATCTCATGTATTTTAGTTATAAGATAATTAAGTGTTGTGTGAAAGGGTTTACGTACCTGCATATGCCGCCTAAACCTTTTTTGATTTCAA
>JASCZI010120901.1:17661-32728 GCA_036250425.1 Stylosanthes scabra | reverse complement strand
TATATATAGTATTATTAGATACAAATACAAACCAACAACATAACGATGTAGGCATGTGCAATATTTTATGTGCTGCAGCTTATTTATTTAGTAGTAAGGGGTAATGCATGCTAAAGGTGGCTTGTGAACTACATGCTGGTCTAGTTATCTTTGTCTCACATATGTAATGTAATGTGAAATGAACATGAAAATCCATCTTCAATTAAGCGTCTCATATAAAAATTAGCCACATGCATGCATACATGCACTTGCATGAAATTATAATCCTTTTTCTTTACCATACATGTATGAAAATAAGTCTTCTCAAATGTTAAAATGCTAATATGTTGTGGTCTAAATGTGTGGATGTTGAAATGAAAAATTTTGTTTCCATTCATAGGAGGTGAAGTTATATAAGCCTTAACGTATATATGTTAATGAGAATTGACAAGAAAACCAAGTGGCGTTCATTCATGCTCACCCTTGTGGTCACGGTGCACCCTGTCATTTTTCATTTTTCCTTTTTTGTTTGTTTCTGTAGGAAAAGATGAACAAGTAATTATTAATTAGCATAATTTGACTCTATATATGTTGTACGCTAAGAACTGCCATCGTATAAGGAAAGGAAAGAGACAGCAGACACTGAAAAAAGAAACTTTTAATTATTAATCAAACATTAGCTTCTATATAACACTGATTAATCACAGCCTCCAACTTGGCAAGTAAGAGTAATCTAAGAGATGGTGAGTTTGGATTATATTGTTGATGAATTGTGTTCTAAGCCAGTGGGTCATGACGTGGACACAGCCGTGCAGATCCTATCTTCTTAATGGGAAATAAATTTAATTGGTTTTGTTTGGCAATATTCACCTACCATTTTTTCTACAATATATCATTAATATAGTTTTGTCATTTTCGCAAAGAAAACACATGATTCAGCATAATGAGTTTGGGCGAGTTGTTCCCTCCCCCTTTCACTAGAACCTTCCCATGTCTGCTCTTATTAACTTGATTGGTAGTGCTGTTTTATCCTTGCCTTCATTTCGAATCTCCGCATCCATATCTTTCAACTGTAGAACCTGCCTTATCTTTTTTCATACACACCTACCTATCTAATTATTTGCTTTCATTTGTTTATATTCTTGTTACCATTCACTACTAAGTGATAGAGCTGAACAATCTCTCTTTCACGTCTACATTCATTTAGTTTGTACGTAGCTTATATATAGAGATTCACATAAAATCAAATTAAAGGAAGGTTTCAAAGAAAATGGGTGTTTTGGATGAGAATCTTCCTGCACTGGCTATGATAGGGTTGCAGTTTCATTATGCAGCGCTTGCAATTTTCACCAGAGCTGCTCTGGTAGAAGGTTTGAGTCCAACTGTCTTTGTTGTTTACAGACAAGCCATTGCTACCTTAGCTTTGGCTCCTATGGTCTTTTCCCCTAACCGGATACAATCTTTCAAAGCTTCACTGAGTTCAAAGAGCTTCTTCTTGATGTTTGCTACCTCTCTTATTGGGTATGTATGTATATGTTGTTGGTTTAAGTTATTAAAATGAATAATGATGAATAAAGTCATGCTAATGAGGTTGATTTTTGCACTTGCAGAGTAACAGCTAACCAGAATGCATATTTTCAAGGTCTATTCTATGCTTCTTCTACAGCAGCAACTGCAATGAGTAATCTCATACCTGCCTTAACTTTTGTCATAGCAACACTTGTTGGGTATAATTTCTCTATCTCCTCTAATTATTATATTTCCAGCATGAATTATTAACATACAGCATATTTTGTTTAATGACTCATCAGATTTGAGAAAATTGATCTGAAAAGCATGAGAAGTCTTGCAAAGATAGGAGGGACAGTTTGCTGCGTGAGTGGAGCCTTAACCATGGCGCTTCTGAAAGGACATAAGCTCTTAAACATGGACTACTTCCCTAATCATGCTGCCAAACACATCCTCACTGCAACAACTGCAGCTGATGACACCTGGCTCCTTGGCTGCCTATTGCTCCTAGCAAGTAGTGTTTTCTGGTCTTCTTGGATTATCATGCAGGTAACTAACTATTCTCTAATAATTATTATTAACATACAACTCTGCATGAACTTGAAACTAACCAACACAAACATACAGGTACCAATTTCTTCACGCTGCCCAGATCATTTGTTATCAACCTTTTGGATGTGTTTATTTGCAGCGGTTCAATCAGCCATATTTGCACTAGTCTATGAACAAGATCTAAAACCATGGAGTCTGCATTCTGGCCTAGAAGTTTCATGCTGTCTATATGCAGGAATTGGAATAGCAGTTAGTTTCTTGATTCAAACATGGTGTATCTCAGAAAGAGGTCCTCTGTACTGTGCAATGTTCAACCCTCTTGCAACAGTCATCACAGCTTTCATTTCTACTACATTCCTACAAGAACAGCTCTATGTTGGAAGGTAACTAAAAACTCTTATTGTTCAATTAATTTCTCCAAGAACACAATAATTGAAGGTACTTCTTTTGTTTTTTAAACTTGAATTTCAGCTTGATAGGAGCAATTGGAGTGATTATTGGTTTATATATTGTACTATGGGGAAAAGCCAAAGAGTATGAAGGAATGAAGCAGAAGAGAAGACAATCAAACTTGGAGGAAGGTGATGATGATGAGAATGTAATAAGAAGTACTAATAATGGTAGTAGCAAGATAGATCTAGAAGAACCACTTCTGACAGAGAAATCAGAAAGCATGATAGAACCGTGATGAACTGATGATAGATGATGATGATTCATGAGGACTAGCTAAACCAGTAACAGTTTTGATGATGAAATTTTGATCTGGCTTATCAAAAGAACAAGATTGTTGGAAGCTTAAACAAAAACTACTACCTCCTTTCATCAAAATTTTTAAGGCAGAGAATCATAACATCAAAATAAACTCAAGATTATTACCTGAAAAATGGTAACTAGTATATTATAATATTATAGATTAGTAGTGCAATGTATGTATCAGATAAAGAAATATTCTGCTATTCTTGTCACCAATCGGGATCTTCACGAAAATAAACAATGATTTATTTGGTCTATAAAATAAATAATCATTATTATTTTGGTCACGGAACAAATTCAAGATTATCACTTAGAACATTTTTAATTAAAATGTGATAATGCTAATGAGTCAGCATCAAATGATATTGTGATAACAATGAACTAACTAAAAACTACCAAAAACCGCTTTTTTTTTTCACTTTGAAGAAAGCCTATCTAGATTTATCTTTTTTGGATTGGGCTATTTTTTTTGTCAAATTATGTTTCGGACTTTGAACGTCGCACTCTGATCCAAAGTTTTTTTTCTTCTTATTTTGGGTATCAACGTAAAAGTTTTGTGCCTATGAGGTAACCTCTAATGATTACCACTTAGACTATCTAAAAAAAAAGAAACGGCGACATTATATTTGCAAAAAAGAAAACGGTTACATGATAGACACATTTTAACATTTAGCTCAAATTTCTGGAGAAACAATAGCCACAAAATTAAAGAAAAAACTAATTAAAATGGGTATTGTATATCTCTTTGAAATGAGCATGTGCAGAGAAAATTGAAATGACGTTGGAGCATGACAGTCACTCGGCTAGCTTCACTCATCAACGGGTGGACACTATCTCACTCTGGATTTTCTCTTGTCTAGTTGTGATTTCTGAAGTCATTGGTGATTCCGTGGTGAACTTGTATAAGCCTGGTTTTAACTTTTAACATTGCTTTTTATATATATATACACAACAACCAAAACAAAACAAAAAGAGAGAAAAGAAAAGAAAGAATTTTGTTTTTTCTTTAAAAAGAAAAAGAGATGTGTGTTAACCCACTTTTATATCTTTGGTTTGGTTAATATTTTTGTACACACTTTTATACACACAGCACACTCTTTAGTCTTTACTATTTGCTTATCTAAAAGATTGATTAGTTACAATGATGTTAAGCATCAATAATTAAGAAGAAATTATTTGATATATCCTTAATTGATAATTGACTCTTTTGCCACCGATTTTCTAGTTATTTTGAAAGTAAAAACTGTTGTTGAAGCAGACAACCACTGAGTCATACCTCACTCATTACCGATTCCCTTATCTAATTATTGACCAATTGCCATGAGGCTAGGCGCATCAATAATTCAGAAGAAATTATTTGATGTTTCCATTAATTGATAATTGACTCAATTACTCTGGTTATTCTTTAGGTAGGTCTGAGAGTTGATATGCAAGATATATAACAAGTACCAAAGAAATTATTGTAACTGGAGGCAATCTGATCTAACAGATAAACATCCATTAAGTCATAAGTGATCAAACTGAGAATAGAAAAACCAGATGAAAATCATACCCAAATAATAATTACAAAAAGGAAGTCAAGGTAGTACTAAGCAACAAGTGCAATAAACAGTAGGGCAATTTACAATGAAACTGTACTGAACTGCATAAAATCCAGACCATAAACCACACAATGTCCTAACTCAATCATCATCTCTGTATTAGTTAATAAGAAGGAATGTACTAATGTAGTGATGATGAGGTTAATATTTCCAATTATCCCTTCGATTGTTCCTGAATGCACAGCATCCAATGGAGTAGACAATGATGAGAATGACTAGGAATATAATGTTGACAACAGCTACTTTCTTCCAATCAGTCTTAATGTTTTGCAGTAATCCAGCTTTACATGAATTGCAATTGAAGCACAAAACATTTTGCTCATTACTCCAAGCATCACAGTCAGGATCGTTGTAAGTTGCATTTTGTGGTTTGTTCCACTCAGTAGGACTTTGATAGATGAAATGGCATGAATCTGATGGCTTGCAACATCCAGACTACAAAAAAGAAAACAAAAAAGGTTTACAAATATATCTATGCATTAATAAGTTAAGCTGCAATCATTTGAGAATAAAATAATTTGATTTTCAAGTTTTGAATTAGCTTATGAAACATGTTACATTGTGGTATACAAGACACCTTCATTGTCAAGTGATGCATGCAACCATCTCACTATGAACTCACCACCCACTCCACATAACAAAAGTGACCCATATTGCTTACATCTCACCTTACAACATAATCCAATTCATTGAAAATTTCAATTACAAACTAGTATAGGTGGGCTATTCAGATATGAAGATATTATTTTTTTTATAAAAATAATGTTAAAAAACAGTTAAATTTATTTAACTAAATTTCTTAATATAATATGTATAAATATTTTAATTATCATGATATTGAAGATATTTTCTTAGAAATAAGCTTAAGCAATTGTATATTGTATACTATGGATAAAAAGAAAAAGGGAAAAATTAAAAGAGAAGTATCCATAGGCAATGCTACTCTGAAGTCTGAATCAGTGTTTATTTATTGATTTGTATGCAGCAGAAAGAGAAAAGTTAATGAACTTTTTGGCATCCATTACCATTTCCCACTAAAAAATTAGTAAAAAAAAAGAGAGCTGAAAAGTCTGACAGAAAGCATCGAAAAATGAGCATAACACAGCCTTTTTCATGTCAGAAGAAGAAAGCCAATCGGATATAAAGACACCATCTTTTTGGGAAAAAGAAACATTGACTACTTAGGAACTCTCAACCATCAAAAAGCTTGTTTCAATTTCTCACACACTCCACACTCCATATTGAAATCACAGAGAACACAATTCTAATTCCAAACCAGATCTACAATAAACCATAACGCATGAATGAATTAAAATTGAGGAATGAAAAGGAGAATGAATTAATAACCTGAAGCGCCGATAACTTTTCAGAGTAGAACTTTTCCACAGTGTCATTCAAAAAGCGTGATTTGAAATCAGAGCAGAGTTTTCCAGATTGCAAGCAGCTCTTGATTTTGTTCCAAGTCTTTGTGTTGTTGACTCTCTTCTGCAACCAATTAGAGTAATCTCCGAGCCTATACTCCTTATAGCCCCTTCCAGAAACAACCTCACCGGCGCCCTTGTTGGTGACCACAAAGGCGAAGATGGTGAAGGCGAAGACGATCACAATGAGGACGAACATGACAAGCAGGTAAAACCATAAGAGCCACGTGACACGGCAGCAGGCGCCGATGAGTCCAGCCAGGGACACCAGGAGGAGGAAGACGCCGAGGGCGATGAAAGGACGCTCGAGCCAGCGCTCACAGTCGGTGTTAGCCTGCTTGCTGAGCCAGACCCCGGAGACGATGATTGGGATGGAGAGAAGCAAGGTCAGGAAATTGAGAATGCCGATCAAGTTGTTGCTGAGGCGAACCATGTTGAAGATTTTGAATGAGAATAACGGTGTGAAAATGGAAGAAGTGTTTTGTTATGGTGAATGGAGTATCTGTATCTGTATCTGTATCTGTATTTGTATGAGAACAAAACAGCGTGGAGGAAATTGCCAAGAAGGAAAATCATTTAGGGTTATTTAATTTTCAATTTTTGATTCACTGTGTGAAACGTCATTTACTTTACACGTGTTCATTTTTCAAATGTTATGGACTACCTTACGCGTTTCCGGCCTAGTAGTTAAAAAAATTGGGTATTTCCATACATACTACAAAGTGTGCATGGCATAAACAATAAATGAAAGGATAATGATACAGATATTAATAAGAAGTAATTAAGAAAATAATGAATAATAAAAAATATATATATATATTATTTTTTATTATGTTATTAAGACTTTTTCTAAATAAAAATAAATTAAATATAAACAGCGATTTTTATATAAGCTTTGGACAAATTTAGCTATTAATTAATTCACAATCTGTGTATACACGTTTTCAAGGAGTCGGATCGGATCCTCTCTGCGCTCTAAACTTGAACGAGTTTTCAATTATCATCATCAATTCATCGTCATCGTAAAGGATACAAATTATTAACTTGCGTAAGTGATAAGTGACCATGACTTTATCACTAGCTAAGCTTCTAATTTTGTGTGTTTTGTACGTATTGTATCGAAATGAGTAGAAAAATAGAAAGTTCTTTATGGTAGAATTGGTGAACCACTGCTATCGGCATCATACGGAAGATCAAAAGCAGGGGTACTGGGGTAGGTAGAACTAGAATATTCTTTTTATGAATATCCTCGTATAAATAATTTAGCTCTTAACACATATTATACTATCTTTAAGTATCCCAAAAACCTCATAATTTACTATTTTGATTGTTCAACATAAAATTTGAATAAAGATATAGAATATGTAAAAAAAATTTGCAATCAAAATAGAGTGTTTCGTATAGACTTTAATACTTCTATATATTAAATATAAACCTTTAAAAAAGAATCAAATAAAAAATAAAACAAATATTATGTGTATTAAAATCAACTATTATATACTGTATATAAATATGTGTTATTTTTAACATATATTTTATATTAACATTTCATTTTAGTGTATATTTAATACGGTTGAAAAAATAATTAAAAGGGATATAAATATACAAATCAAAGATGTATACAAGTTAAATTTAAATTTTAGGTTAAAGGAAAAAGGAAAAAAGAAAGAAAGAAGAATACTATATATAGAGAGAGAAATGAGAATATAAGATTATTACTTAGCATTAGATTGATAATATTATATCCACAGTTGTGTTACAACAAAGCACACCGTCATAAAAGGATATTACATCAAAGCATTATACATACATAGAGCTATGAAATGCAGTAGTAGCTCATTAGGAAAGTCAGCGATATTTTCTATGATGATTGTCTCTACGGTTATTTCTAAATGCACAGCAACCAATGGAGTAGACAATGATTAAGAAGAGGACGAGTATGATGTTGAGAATGGTTAATCTCTTCCATTCATCTTTAAAATCTTCCAGCAATCCAACCTTGCAAGATTGACAATCGTAGCACAAACTGTTTTCATCATTACTCCATGCATCACAGTCAGGATTGCTATAAGTTCCATTTTCTGGCTTTTTCCAAACATTATGACTTTCATTCTCAAAATTGCACTCCTTTGGTGGCTTACAACATCCATGCTACAACAAACAAATATTAATAAGGGACATTTTAGTAAAATCAATTAAATAAGGTGCAATATAACATGCAACGTAACAATTGCTATATATTACAGGTAAAGTATGAGTCCTCAATAATCAGTTAATTTTATAATACCTGAACTCCTGTGGCGGGTTTTTCATGGATGACAGATTTGAAAGCGTTGTCGAAAATCTTGTGACGGTTATTATTTTTGCAAACTTTGCCGGTTTGCATGCAGCTCTTAATTTTGTTCCATGTGTTTGTGTCGTTGACCTTCCTTTGGAACCATTTGGAATAATCTCCAAGCCTATACTCATCAATCCCTTTGCTGGAGATGGCTTCACTGACGTTCTTATGGGTGACGACGAAGGCGAAGACGGTGAAGAAGAAGAGGGAGAGGATGAAGAGGAACATGACGAAGAGGTAGAGCCATAAGAGGCACGTGGAGCGACAACATGCTCCAATGAGTCCGGCAAGTGACACAATAAGAAGAAATGCGCCAACCACAATGAACGGAATGTCTAACCACCGATCGCACTCGGTCGCCGCCTGCTTCTGCATCGTCAACCCGGCCAGCAGGATTGGAATTGATATGATCAGGGTCAATAGGTTCACAACTCCGATCAAGATATTGCTGCACCGAACCATCTTGTAAAGGAGTGTGTTTAATTTCTAGAACAAGTTTGTATTATTGAAGAGAAAAGGAATATTATTGAGGTTTATATATTTGTCTTCATAGCCTATGGAAGGGTGGATTTTGTTTTTTTGTTCGCTTAAACTGTTAAAGAAATATGGGTTAGAAACTGCAAAGAAGATAAACACTTCTTAAAATATACAATTGATTTTATTTTTGCATGGTATAATGTTACTTTGATAT
Source organism: Stylosanthes scabra (assembly GCA_036250425.1). Taxonomy (NCBI): domain Eukaryota; kingdom Viridiplantae; phylum Streptophyta; class Magnoliopsida; order Fabales; family Fabaceae; genus Stylosanthes; species Stylosanthes scabra. Next base: position 23,884 of record JASCZI010120901.1, on the reverse strand, counting down.
TAGAGGATTAAACGTTAGTTAGTTACACCTACCTGTTTTTCTAAAGAAAGGCATTTGTAGCTGTTTATTTTGTTGAGGATGACGGGAGTAACAGAGTGCACTTTTCTTATATTACCAAGTTGTTAAAATGTAGGTTGATGTATCATTTATATCTTCACTCTTTAACGGCTTGCTTGGTTATACCAAAGTTAGATATTCTCTTCTATCAAACTTTGTTATTGAATATATTTCGTATCTCACTCCGACTGAAAAAAAGGTCTTTGAAAAAGTAATAGATGAGTACTACTTCCACATGTTTATCTTACTTTCTTATTGAAGCATTGGCCAAAACTCTACTCTTACATTCATATGTAAATTCGTATATTTATATACGGTGAATTCATATATAAATACATAAATACATGTTGAGTAAATAAGATTGTTGATTATGGAACATTGAATTGTGCGTGTACACTCAAATGAAACGTAACTGCTTTCTCTGTTTTAATGTTTTATATTGTACTAATTTATTCCCTTAAATTTTTTTTTTCATTTTCAAATCAGATTTAGAAAATATATTTTTTGTCCATTTTTATTGGAAAGTTCCACCTTTCTCTTATATAGTTTGGTCATAGCCGTGCTTATGTAAAACAAAGGCTCTGATAAAGAGAATATAATAGTCAGAATCGCCACTTCAACTTAGAAGGCAAAACTCTGTCCAAAAAAAAAAAAACAGAAAAAGAGCAAAATGGCTGCAACAATTTGTTAACTTTGAACAATTGAATATCCCATAAACTGCCTTATTGATCCAACATGATTTGGTAAAGATCATCAAATTAACAGAAGAAATTAAACAAACAGAAAGTTTAAGAGTTTTCACGCCTCAGAAGGTTGTCCAAGGCACATACATGATTTCAAAGAGGTCCTGGGAAAGTCCCGTTCTCCCTCTGCTCATTCCACTTATCAACCTGCCACAAATTTAGCAAACAAAAAGCTTTCAAATATAGAAATGCTAACCCGCCAAATAGAGGTTTGTGAATCAGAAACAATGCATCAATGCAATTCATTGTTATGGTTTGATACTTGGACTTCTTGATGATGCAATATTGCTAAATATTTCTCTAGTAAATAAATCATCATACTAACATGTTAAAGGGTCACCAGAAGTAGAAAAAGAAAATTCTAGAGATATGGAGAAGGCAGCATGGATCTGCCAAAGCCTATCACACTTCAGAAGCATGGATGCATAAACCTGGCCCATGCGATGGCTATATAGAATGTTACCCAGTTATAAACACCAATAAGACAACATCTTTCCTTTGCCCTTGTGCATTTGTGAATGTCTTAATATTCATGATGTCTTCTGTCCAAATAATATTCATTATTTCTGAAATCACATTTGGTTCATCAGACTTCATAATGCATTAAAGGGGAAATCAAGATCTTTTATTGGAGACAAGTAAAACCATCATAGATTTAGCGCAAACTATATTCAAACTATTCTCTAAAATTTAGTGGGATAAGACTTTGTTTTTCTTATTGTTGTTCTAAAATTCCACAATTATCATTTTTATGTAAAAAACCCACCAATGCCCTCACCCAACACCATAACCTCTAACTCATTACCACCCATAACCATAAATAAAGCTCTAACTCCTAATTGTGTAAAGGCAGCTGATATTAAGGACTCAAACTCATCAACTATTGAACACCACAGATCACATTGCTTCACAAATAACATCAATGCTTAAATAGAAGCAATTTTGCAGACAATTCAAATGTAATCCAACAAGCAATAGGTTACATACCCATTCTCCAGGGCAAAGGGAGCGGTAATATTTAGCAAATCTCTCACAATCAGCTGAACCATCACCCTTTGCTGCCAAGCATCTGTAAACAAGAGTCCATGTTCAATGAAATATTCTATACAAACAAAACTTTTTGCCGAACAACAGAGGCAATGTCAGAAAATCCACCTATGGAACTCTACATAACGAGTGAAACAGTGTCTGGTTTGATTTGTTGTTGGGAAACGAAAATCAGCAGGTGCAGTTTTTAGCTCAATCTAGCAGAAAGTAACCAAAAGGATAAAAAAATACATCAGAAGAAATACCAAAAAAGATTATAGAAATTAGAATGATACTGAACCTGTCACATCAAAGTTCAAAACATAACAACATATCCATGTCCTCGTCAATCACAAATGAATTATGATATGTCAAGGGATAAGCATGGTGCAATCTCAGAGAAACAAAATTCACAAAGTTAATCCGAAATGTCATTATTTGAATTCAAAGAAACACAATTTAAGCGATATACTCGGTATATTTTTCTCTTGTCACTCTCACTCACCCCCTTTTCACTTTTTTCCCTGATAAAACAACAACGTTGGATCGTTGAACCCGAGCAAAATTTAACCAGGAACAACCTTAATATAAAAGAATCCAAAATGTTCCTACTCGCTTCACGTTTTTGAAAAACAAAAATGCAACTCAAGGTCTTTCTTTACAGAAGAGTGAAATATCGAACGGTTAAACGATTGAACAGATCAATAAAAGAATAATAACAGACGAATCTGCAAACATTAGGGGAATATTACAGATTGTTAAGTAAATCGCATTCATGAGCAAATAAAAACAAAATAGCGTGAGATTATAGGGAAAAGGAACGTGAGAATGAGAGAGATTCAGAGCGGAAGAAGGAAGGAGCTCACCTCCGCCATGAGTGAGACTGGATCAAAAACAATGGCTGTGTGTTTCAGAAATCAGAAATGAAGAAAGAAAAAGGCGCAACTTAATTAATAAATAATAAACTTCATGGGCCTACATGAAGCCCAATTATAATTTCTTGCTTAATCAGCTATAATGATTTGCAAATGACCAAAAAAAGCTATAATGATTTGCAATACCTCTTGATTTTAAAATAAAATAAAATTGCTAATGAACTCTGGTTCAAGCGGCACCTAGGAATTAATTTGAACACCATTTTTTTGTAATCCATGCCACTTTATTAAGTAGACCTTTATTTTCTCATTTCAAAAGATTTTTCTCTGTAACTTAAAATGTTTTATTAATAAAAACTTGACAGAACAATAACGAAAAAGAAATCAAGGATTAATGTGATTCATAGTTTGCAATTTCAAAAACAAGAAGTTAATTTTTAAATCTAAGGGACTGAAATAATTCACATGTACAACTTAAAAGCAATAATGAACCTGAAAATTTTGTCAAGATCATTTACAAAGTATTTTTCTTATTTTATCTTTCTATTTTTTTTTTTTTTTTTTTGGATAGGTTGGTGATAATCTCGGAGGATTGAACTTGACAGTTAACAGCGATGAGTTTTAAGTAATAACCAGTGTTGATATTTAAGAGCAACTACAGCACCAATAAATATTCTATCAATATTAGAAGTTCCAATAGAAGATTTGAGTTGACTTCGTTGGTATTAGCAATAATTTGCATTCAATCTATGTTGGGTAGTTTTAGACTTTTAGGATGTGTCCTAAAATATAGGACCTCTACCTAAAATCACATGGTTCAATACATAGTTGTAGTATTGCAAAAGGAAAAAGATTCTACTTAGATGAAAACTATGGTGCCAATAACGAAGAGAAAAAATATTTTTTCCTTCTTCAAAATCTATACAATTAAGTCACCTCTCAAATTTACGGTTTTAAGCAAACAATTCACATATTAGACTTGAAATACAAGGAAAGGAGAAGATGTTATCCATAATGAGTTTCGAATATAAAGAATGTTACCCATTCGGCCATGTTAATTAACAAGATGGGATAAGCTTAGAGCAATATTTAATTGACTACTATCACAAACTAAATTTCACCTCCGAGCAACAGAGGGATCATATGATCCTGTCCAAACAGCACCACCCCCGCCACAACCAGCACTACTGCCAGCTGCTGCACCATTGCTATCACCGTATGGTACCACGCTTTCTCCTACTTGGGCAAAAGCTGTCTGACCATGACCTCTCCCATAAGCATCAGGAAAGGGACCACTACTGTCTACAGGCGTAGCAGCTTCAAACTGGTTTGGAGCTGCTTACATGGTAAGAGTGCATCAGATAAAATCTTTGTAATAGAAACATCACATAAAAGTAAAGCACTATGAAAGTTACCTTTTACTCTTTTCTCAACGTTCAAAATCTCAGCTCGTAACATTTCAACTTCTTTGGCCATTGATATTAGATTGCTCTCTTTAGCTTTCATTTCCTCCACCAGCTCTATGTTTTTGTTCTTTTCATACTCAAATGTGGCACTATTTCCATATTTACAGAATCAACGGGGAAGTTAATCAGAAAAACGATACATAGTGAAGAGCAACAAAAGAAAGTATGCAACATGATGGGAAAAAATTATTTAAGATATTAGGCATGTATTATTTTATAGATATTATAAAACCTCTTTTGCAAACATTTAAGGTTTTATATGATTCTCGAATCCAATGGCAACAACACACGTAGTATATCATATCAATATGAGAATCAACAAGTGTATCACTTGAATACACACTTCAAACATGAGATGTCACATCTTGAATGCAGTTGGATCTTGCAAGTTGCAAGCATAGATGGTTTGCTTTAAGGGCTTAGTCCTTGTCTCCTGCATTTGGGTCAAGATGAATAAATTTCTTTGATTGTTCCCTGACTTCTTTTATTTAGGCGGGGAGAGATGAAAACACATTTTTTCCCACTAGGTGAGGTCAATTACATCGACCAAATGACAACCAAGTATTCTGTCAAAAACTAAGTCTAGGAAAGCTTTTTCAATCACATTGTAACAATGAATTGAGTACCCTTAAGAGGCAAGCATCAATTCCAATCTACATGCATATGAAAACAGGCATGCAACAGATTTCAAGACTCACCGTAATCTTTGGTGCTCTTGCACTAAACTGTCCAGTTCAGCCTGCAAAGTTGGAGTACTCTGAGCATCACTAGAAGCCTTCTTCAGTTCCTGAGTGGCTCGTTGAATTTGGGCACTCAATTCCTGCCTTGAAGTTGCTAAGCTTTGTGCATCAATATGGGCCTGCTGTAGTTCCTTCTTTATGCTGTCACCAGCTCTAATATCTACTTCCATTTTAGCAATCTTATCCAGTAAAACTCTGATCTGTATGTCACTTTCCGTCTGGATGCTTCTAATGTGCGACTTAACCTTTTGCACATCCTGAGTAGCAGCCACGAGCGCCTCCCTTAAGGCTACATGAGTGTTTGCCAGTTTACGGTTGTCCCCAATGAGTCGCTCTATTTCTGCTTCCTGAGCAGCAATTTTGCTCTCTAACAATTGAGGAGAAGGCAGGGACTCCAAAGAACGACGGCCAGCAGCAGAACTCAAACCAGGAAATGGACCGTGCCGCATCATCCCAGAAGCCTGCACCACACGCCCCTCTAAGGCAGGAGGAATTTTGCCCCTAGCAGCCATTCATCAGAAACATCACAAACTTGTTGTTGAGCAAGCAAACATCAATACAAAAACCTCCGAGATACCTGCAATCAAATGAGCACGGATCCAATTAACACAGACACAAAAAGTCATGATCCTTGTTAACAACAAAATAAAACTATAAAAGCCAGGAATGAATTCCACAAATGAGACAACTTCAGAAATCAAAAAGCATAATGAATATCACTTAACAAGTGGCAAAGTGCAAGTGATAGAGCATGCTATTGAAGCTAAGCATTTAGAAGTTAAAAAAGACATCTTTCAAATAGTTTGCATCATACTGAAAGGTTCATGGTGAGGTGCAGGAGTAGGACCTCGATTAATAGAAGAAACATATCAGAATCAAATAAAGTGGAGCTTAATTTCACATAAAAATAATAATTAGCAATGAAATTGAATGCGAAAATCAAGAATTGGAAAATCGCAATGAGGGTTACCGGTTACCTTAGGGGGAACGGAGAAAAGAGGTGTCTATGAAGCCAAATAAAAACAATCGGCGGAACAGTAACGACGAACGGCGAGCCTTCTCAGTTCTCATTCATTCACACGGCGGCGATGGCGACGACGACGACAAGCGAAAAAAGTCTCCGCCCAATTTACAGAAATTCATAAAAGAATAAAAGGTTTTCGTTTTGCAAAACCCAATGTAAGGAGTATTTGGTATGAATTAAATGCTCTTTATTTTTTTTCGCAACTGTAAATTCTTTTTTCTTCTTCTATTTAATCAATTAAAGTTGATACAATATTCAATTCTTCATTAAAATAATTTAATAATTGAGAAAG
>JASCZI010120901.1:0-17560 GCA_036250425.1 Stylosanthes scabra | reverse complement strand
ACCATTTTATATATATATATATATATATATATATATATATATATATATATATATATATTATTTGGAAATCGATATTTCAATTTAATTTTTCAAGTCAATTGAAAATATTTCAAATAAAATAATATTTAATACGTACAAGAGACTGTATATAAAATATCACAGTTAAATTTATTAATTGAAAAATTAAACTAAATGGATTTATATCCTATTAATTATATTAGTAAAATTAATAATGTCATGTGTCTTACGAATCTACTAATATTTTTATAAAGAAAAAAGAGGACCAAGAATTTTAATTTATATTAGTCAATATTTTAGTTAATAATCTAATACTTTTAGATATTATTAATTAATGAATAATAAAAAATAATAAATTATGCTGATTCACTAGAATTATCTTTTTATAAATTAAAATTTAATTAAATTAAATGCACATCATAATTTTTTAAAAAAATTAATCAGAGTCATATATAACAAATATTTGTTTCAACTTTTATAGAAGTAATTTCTCATGAAAATATTTTTTTAAAAAAAGTTTTCATTTAAACTGTACCAATGTACATAAAATTAGTTATTATTACAAAATACATATTAAAAAAATTAAATAATATATACGTATATTTATATACCATGATAACTGATCTTTTGTTAGATAATAATAAAAGTAAAAGATTAAAAGAATGGGCAGAGAGGAGTATTGTATCCCCTGTATACTTCATTCTTTTCTTTATAAACTATTGTTAAAACAATAAATTTCACCAAACCACAAAAAATAAATTTCCAGTTCATATATATCACCTGTGTTTTCATTTCAAGGATTTACAATTTTGTAGCTAGTCACTTGTGAGTAGTGCCGAATTTGGTTCTAATGTTCCATTCTGTTCCCTTGTCTTTCATACTTAGCAGTAATACAGAAACAGAAGCAAATTGATAGACAGCATTGCCATATTAGCAAAACTACAAAGTGGGCAGCACACTTGAATTAGCATATCAGTGATGAGCATGCATGAGGCATGAGAAGTGATGAGTTGTCAACAGAATGCAAGTAAGAAGAAAGATAGTCAACAATAAACATCTTTTGATGATCCCACTATGGTAAGTGGCCATCATATGGGGCGGTGTTGGATGCACTTGTCCTCAATCTACTGATGCTTCAAAGCGGTTCATCTATCTCAACCACAACTTTCTCTCCATCAAAGTCCACTCTACGCCACGCCTAAAACCATTCCATCCCCCACTTTCCTACCCCTGCTAGCTGCAACATCAAATAAATTATTCATCACTCCACATTCCACACTACTTTAATTTATACCCCATTTGGTAAATGCACCAACATATTGAAATAAAGTATTCATGTTATGGACCATACAGAGAGCACTTTAGCAGCTATAAATACTCTCTAAAAACCCTTTGACATATATGCTTCATCAGATCAGAGTTGCAACAGCATTCTAGTTACATACATCAACTACACTAATTATTGGCTTTACTTGTTGAAAGTGCATTGTTTGCAGAGGATGGGTTCCTCATGTATTCTACTTGGGCTGCTACTTTTGATGTCAGCAATAGAGTCAGAAAGTAGAGTGGCAAGGAAGGACTTAGGTCTAGACCTTGGTGGAATAGGACTTGGAGTTGGAGCTGGATTAGGTCTTGGCCTTGGAGGTGGTAGTGGCTCTGGAGCTGGAGCTGGATCAGGCTCTGGCTCTGGTTCTAGCTCTAGCTCTTCTTCTTCTTCAAGCTCTTCATCTTCTAGCTCAGGTGGTGGTGGAGGAGCGGGCTCTGAAGCAGGTTCTTATGCTGGCTCCTATGCAGGATCCAGGGCTGGATCAGGCTCAGGAAGACGGGGAGGCGGCCGTGGCGGAGGTGGAGGTGGAGGAGGAGGAGGTGGTGGTGGTAGAGGTGGTGGGTCTGGCTCAGGCTATGGTGGAGGTTATGGAGGGGGTTATGGTGAGGGTGGTGGTGATTAAACGTGGTTCCTTACTTGTTCAAATGAAAGAGAAATTTATTAATTTTATAAGAGTGATGATTGTGTAATAAATAAAAAATGGCATGAACCCTAGACAATTAGCTATGAATAATAAACATGTAATGTAATATGGTGGACTCTTTGTGTGTCACTTCAGATCAGTTTACTACTAGTTAATTAGTAGTTCTTCTGTCATACTTGATTTAGTTTCTTGAGTCAAGGAAGGATGATGTAGTAGTTTCTTGTGTCACTTCATTGTATGTTGGTTATTATATATATAATTCAGATTTCAGATAATTAGAATGTTTCCATATATTTATATTTATATAGCCTTAAGCTTGCCTTTCTCATCATTTTATTGTTACTACTAATAATTTTTCCCACATATACACTCAAAGTAAGCAATAATGTATAGTAATTAAAGGGTTTCATTCCAAGTGTTACTACTACTACTACTTTACATCTATCGGTCTTGGGAGAACTGCTAACAATAATGAGAAGTGAATAATGATGGTAGGTAACTAGGTATGTCCCTTTCTCTTTTTATTCTGCTGCTTCTGCATGGGCGTGAAGTAGTAATAATGCAAAAGGCTAGCGTGCCTATTCTTGAGTTTGCTATGACAATGAAATTACCTATTTGCCTGCCTACAAACTACAAACTATATAAAGAGTAGTACAATCTTTCGTTTTCTCCTTCTAACTCAAGAATAAATCTATAAAGCTAAGGTTGATAGAGGATGCATGCTGCTGCATGCCTTTCTATTATACTAAACTACTACCCACCAAATGTTAAACTCAACAATGAATTGAATTTGACGACGACTTAATTAGACTTAAGGGAATGGTAAAATCTATTTGAGTTCTCTAGAATGTTCTTCTCATAACATGTATCCTTATCAATATAATTAAAAAAAAAAAAAAAAAAAACTAATAATGAGCCAGCAAATTGAAGTAGTATAAGATAGAAATTAAGAGGTTGATGAAAAAAGAAACTTATTATTAGAAAAAGGAAAATTTATCCTTATTATTAGCAGTAAGTTTTTCATTTTTCCTATTTATTAAACTAACTGCCAATCATATCCCACTACATAGAATGTGCTTGTGATTGTTTAAGAAGGATATGGCATTATAGTGGCAATCATTACAATAAATATTATTATCAACCAAATAATTTATATATATCCAACTTCTGCTTCATATTGCCACTTTGAAAAGTTATGCATTTTGGTCCATAACTTTGTGTTCAATGAAGTTTGTCTCGCTTAGGATAGTTGGCTTCGACTCATATATTTGGTATTGATGAATTATTTATATATACCACTCTTGTTAAAATTGGATAGCTATCTCTCCATTTTAATTTCTCACCACAGAAAAATAAAAAAGAAAAACTAATAATTCTAAATATATAAATAAGTATTTTTTCAAGTTTGCAAGCTAGAAAGTAGGATATGTGACAAGTCCACATACACCCACCCCACTTATATAGTGTGTCACACAATATACGACGCATACGCCTCTTGCTTTTACACTGCTTTCGGTTCTCACCAGCTACATACGCACATGTTATATGTATGCCTATTATCTTCTATAAATACCAACCATCTTAATATAATTCTCCATTCAAATTAAAGTAATAACAAGTGATATACAGCTTAGTATTATTAGGCATAATCTTTTAGTACTGTGAAGCTAATAATAACTCTTGTATAACATGGCTAATAATATGAAGGCTTTAGGTCTTGTAGCTTTGCTTCTTGCTGTTAATATTATAACCTCCCAAAGCAGAGTGGAAAGAAAGGACCTAGGGTTGGACCTTGGTGGCATAGGAGTTGGGATTGGTGCTGGGATAGGAATTGGCCTTGGTGGTGGAGGTGGTGCAGGTTCCGGTGCAGGTGCAGGATCTGGTTCTGGCTCAGGCTCAAGATCTAGCTCGAGCTCAGGTTCTGCTTCTTCTTCGGGATCAGGATCCGGCTCCGGAGCTGGCTCCGAAGCTGGTTCTTATGCGGGTTCCCGTGCAGGATCTAGGGCCGGGTCAGGATCCTCTGGAGCAGGGTCGGAAGCAGGTTCATATGCAGGGTCCCATGCTGGTTCAGGATCATATGGTGGTGGTAATGGAAAGTAAACTATAATTATCACGAATTTAAGTATATACATGTTAATTGTGATCAGTTGCAAACAAATAATTAGTAATAAGTTGGTGGTTCATGTAATAAAGTTATGCATGGCCAGCCAAATCATATGGTGTTTTATTTTGTTTCGTTGTAATTTGTGTGTGTCTCATCAAGTGCAGTACTGGGAGTGATGGATCTTCGTCCTGACTCCTTAAGTATTTTTCATGGTTCAATATATGTAAGATCATTGAATTGAAATGTACGTTCCATAATGTTCTATGATGATGTTATAGCATTCGATGGTGCAAGTATAGTGCCTACTGCTTAGTAAGTTTCATGTATCAAGGCACATAATAAAACCAAATAGGATCTTATTCAACTAACTCATCATCACCAGCTTTGGGATCAACTTATTATTAAGTCAACTCTTTTTTTAAAAAACAAAATTAGTATACTAATCGTTTTTGGCTTGAGCCTGGGTATTTCTAAGTTGATTTCTTATTAATTAATTAATAACTTAAGTCAACAAGTTCAGCTTTAGTAGTTAAAAGTTTATGCTCACTTTTAAATAAATGGTCTAACATCTTACGTGCTTGCATCGTATTCATATATATGGTGCATATATAATATGTGCTGTACGTAATATTTGCGCTGTCTCATCAAACATGAGCCAACTTATGAACTTTTAATACTTAGTTTGAGTTTTAAAAATAAAATTATTTGGTATTTTGTTTTCAACTCCAGTCTTGATTATTGAAATTTAATATCACATAACCACAAAGTATTTACTACTTTCAAAGACCGCTTAATGAAAAAAAACTATGAATTCAACCTGAAAAAGATTTGATATTCAATATTAAAGAGATAATAAAAAGTCAATATTATTTTTTTTATTTTTTTTTTTTTATCACTCATTATTTCTCTAATTATACTCATTGGCTCTCTATTGATCTCCTAACGTTAATTCCCTAGCATTATTCATTCAACTTAGCCGCTACGATGGTTTACACTAATTTAGTTTAGCTAATATTGTCTAAAATATATGACAAAAGACAAATATAAGAAAAAGAATATCAACTTTTGTTTTTTTTGTCACTAGAAAATATCAACTTAAAGTCACATTGAAACTCAATTTGGGCCGGCCCGTCCAAGCCCAAGTCACTTTAGAGTTTGTAATAATATCCTTTTCTCAAAACTTCATTGGGGCCTTTCCAAAAAAAAGAAAAAGAAAAATAACTTCTTCTTTGAGGAACTGATTTAAGATTGTATTACAAGACTTTGCTTGTGCTTAAACTCAGAATCTTCTGGATTTGATTCGAAGCGAAATGTAATTAGAAGATGGGAAAGAAATAATAATAATAATATATGCTGTCATCCATCATGACGATATAAATATAGTGATTTGCTGAATAAGGAAGCTTGTCTAATTCAAGCTTGTCTAATTCACAAGCAACAATATATACTACTCACTACTCACTGCTAAACACTAATAATGTATCCAAGGGAATAAACACTATTTGTTTTTGTCGAATATATAATGTTACCCAAGAAGCGAATCGATCTTGCTTCTTATTGTGTTTTTTAATTAAGTAGCTCAAAAATCTTGATGGACATTGCTAATTAATTAGAAAAAAAAATATTAATTTTTTGTTTCAACTTGGATTTCATAATAGAGAGAGAGAGAACATGGTCTCATGATCCGCCAGCTAATACAAAACATTGAAACGATCAACCTCACCGCCTTTTTTGGCATATGGTGGATGGAGGAGATAGTCAAGCATCAACTTATTACTAGTTAGTATATATATAATATAATATGTAATTTCTTTTTTAAAATTTAAATATAAGTATCCAATTCTAGAGTAAACCATTCTTTTTTATATAAATTTTGTGTGTAATTAGGAAATTGATGCAAACGATTGATACACCATTATTATACTTATACATTAAAGAAAGTTATAGCAGAGCTCTCGCCTAATATTTCACCACCTATTTGATTTGTGAATGAGGTAAGCTCACAGAATGTTTTTATCACTTGCTATTTGATACTATGATCCTTTGGATATATTTGTATCTTTAATTTTCTGCTGGTACATGACATAATATAACTTAACTCGTTAATTACACGTGTAATATATATTTGTTCCCTGTTGTTTATTAATTAACCTTGAGCTTAGTCACATGGTGGACTAAATTCCAAAAGATTAAGAAGAAAGAATAATTCGTATAATAAGTATAGTATTTATTTATTTATTTATTCAATTTGTCTATTGCTCTGCAGGTTCCTAGTAAGATCATCACGTCTCTCCCGCACATGCTTTGGGTTATGAGTGAAGCCATGGATTGTCTATAATAACAATAAATAATAATCAATAGTCATATTAAATCAGTAGTTAGACAGACTTCCTACTCAATTTAATGTAGCATCATTTGATTTATGTATTAGTGTATTTCTGTGATTTAGGTATTTCAGTTAATCCTTATTTTCAGGTTATCTTGTAGTTTGGACCGTTTGTTCTACGCGGTTTAAAAATTAAAATTATATTTGGGAGCCCCTCTTAAATAAGTTCGACCAGTACTTATTAATTTCAGTGCTCAAGAAATTAAATTAAAGTAAAATAGAAATATTTTATCAATAATAGGAAAGTGTACATAGATATTCTAAAGAAAAATGAATCAAAACTAAACATGTTTAGACTAAAAGAGAAAAAAAAATACTAACGATGAAAGAATTAGAAATTAAGAAATGACAATGATAAATGAGTTGAAAGAAATTGCAAGAAATGAAGAAATGTAAGCAAAATCAAGGAAAGTAAATCGTTGTAGATTGGAATTCAGTTGAAAAAAAGGCAGTGTTTTTTAGTCGTTACTACTTTACCAGGCTTACCACCGCAACATGTGTGCAGCTTGCATCACACTGCTAATAAGTACGTTGCATAGATGTTTCATGTCCTCACAAAATAAATGTAATCGCATAGGACAATATACAAGAGTACTACTTAATACGTAACACTGTGATACTAAATTAAGCCTCTTATTAATGCAGTCACTCATGCCCTTCGGTTTGTTTCGTCTCTACTCTCACTCCATTCACCAAACCAAACAAATATGAGAACCGTATTTGCTCTTTTTTCGCAATATTTTTTTAATATAAGAATACACGTCTGTGTATAAAAGCATGTGTAGGGCCAGTCCACTGAGCAATCACCGCAGAAATTAAGAAAAAAAGAAAAGAAAAGAAAAGGGGAGATAAAATTGGGATGATTATTTAATAAAAAAGATAATAATGTGTGCAAGTCCATAATGGTAGAGTGAATGGGGGTGTGGGACTTGCACCCACCCTGTCCATAGTTTAACGCGTTCACGCGTATACATGTCGCTACCATGTGGGTAACCACTATATATAACCATCCCCCTTCCTCATTGGTCCTAAATCTTAATACCAGATGCAAAGAAAACTAAACTTTCCAAAACTATAAACAAAAAAAGAAGAGATAAATTTCCATCCCACCCGTTTTTCTTTCTTCCTCTCTCTCTCTTGTCCCCTTTCCCTCCCTCATCCCGCATCCATCACCAACCAACCAATCACCAAAATAAACAATAACTTTCTTTCTCAAAACACCAAACAAAACAAAAAGCATTTTCATTCCCTTTATTTTCTCTGAGAAAGAAAACAAAGAAAGAAAGAAAGAAAGGGAGGAGAAAATGCCGTCATTGGAGGAGGAGCTATTCCCGTCGACACCAGGGAAGTTCAAGGGAGACAGAGGGCACAACATGAACCGCCAGGTATACCGTTGCTTCGCCTCCACAAGCACCATGTTCCTCTGGGCTTTGTTCCTCATCGCCCTCACCGCCTCTTACCTCAGCTTCCAAGGCTTCGTCGACTCCGGCAGCCGCTACCTCTCCGCCTCCTGGGGCGGCATCAACTGGGAGAAGCGGCTCCGCTCCTCCGCCCAGATCCAACGCCACGGCGGCTTCTCTGTCCTCGTCACCGGCGCCGCCGGCTTCGTCGGCTCACACGTCTCCCTCGCTCTCAAGCGCCGCGGCGACGGCGTCGTTGGCCTCGACAACTTTAACGACTATTACGACCCTTCGTTGAAACGCGCACGCAAGTCCCTCCTCGAAACACACGGTGTCTTCATCGTCGAAGGTGACGTCAACGACGCCAAGCTCCTCGCCAAGCTCTTCGACGTCGTCGCTTTCACCCACGTCATGCACCTCGCCGCCCAAGCCGGCGTCAGGTACGCCATGGTCAACCCCCATTCCTACGTTCACAGCAACATCGCCGGCCTTGTCACGCTCCTCGAGGCTTGCAAGAACGCTGACCCTCAGCCCTCCATCGTTTGGGCCTCCTCAAGCTCCGTCTACGGGCTCAACGACAAGGTACCTTTCTCCGAAGCTGATCAGACCGACCAGCCCGCCAGCCTCTACGCCGCCACCAAGAAAGCCGGCGAGGAGATCACCCACAGTTACAACCACATCTACGGGCTTTCCGTCACGGGCTTAAGGTTTTTCACTGTCTATGGGCCCTGGGGAAGGCCCGACATGGCTTACTTCTCTTTTACCAGGAATATCCTCCAGGGGAAGCCAATAACGGTTTATCGGGGCAAGAATCGGGTTGATTTGGCCCGTGATTTTACCTACATTGATGATATAGTAAAGGGATGTCTCGGGTCACTGGACACCTCCGGCAAGAGCACCGGGTCGGGTGGGAAGAAGAGGGGACCCGCTCCTTATCGGATCTTTAATTTGGGTAACACTTCACCCGTGACGGTTCCTACTCTGGTGAGTATATTGGAGCGTCACTTGAAGGTTAAGGCTAAGAGGAATATTGTGGATATGCCTGGAAACGGCGACGTTCCGTTCACTCATGCCAATATTAGTTCGGCCCGGAGGGAATTCGGGTACAAGCCCACTACCGATTTGCAAACCGGGTTGAAGAAGTTCGTTAAGTGGTACCTCTCTTACTACGGCTACAATCACGGCAAGCCTGTAAATTAATAAATTTTTGTTTCCTTTTTATTTGGGAACTTCTTTTTTAGTCTGCTAGATTTCTCTTTTTATTTTTGCAAAAATTATACATATGGGAAGAAAAAGAAAAGAAAGGACCTGGTCAAGAATGAATGAAGGGAAAAGAAAACAAGAAACACAAAGAATTTCTTTAAAAAACCAGAAAGAAAGAAAGAAAAAAAGGTGGAACACATTCTTTGCTTGAGAGGCCAGCTAAAACAGCTGTT
The DNA here is from genome assembly GCA_036250425.1 of Stylosanthes scabra. Lineage (NCBI taxonomy): Eukaryota > Viridiplantae > Streptophyta > Magnoliopsida > Fabales > Fabaceae > Stylosanthes > Stylosanthes scabra. Next base: position 8,246 of record JASCZI010120901.1, on the reverse strand, counting down.
CCTTAGCTGATTTCTTTTCCCTGTTTTTGTATTAATTGTTTTTTTTTTACATTTTCTTTTCCCCTTTTGTAAAGAAAGAAATTTTAACTTTGTTTTTGTCTTACCCAATTTATTTATTTTTTGAAAATTATCGTTGTCCTTTTGAAGTTGATTAGTAGCTTATTATTATAGTTGATTACGATAGAACCGGATGCACCGTAATTTTCGTTTGGTTCGTTGGTTAATCAATCACGCTGGATTGTGGATGATCTTACTCCATTGAGCACATGTAATTTTCTTCTATATTGTTATTGTATGAGTTTACGTATGTTTTCTTTGGACCAAAGGGGCAATTTATTTATTTAGAGGCATGATAAAGATGGTTAGATTTGAGGGGAGGGAAATGATAAAAGGGTGGAGACAGCTAGGATGATGGTGACAAGTGGTGTTTAGATGGGATCCACATAAGTAGTGGAAGCTGGATGGTAGAGACTAGAGAGTGATAGATAGTAGTAGCCGTTGGATTTTGGGAATTTGGATACTAGATTTCTCCACTCTCCAGCTGTAAAGTGCTACCCAGAATAGTGATGCATATGGCCATATGCACTGCACTCTGGGTTCAGCAAAAAATACACAAACTTATGTGGGTTTTTTTTTTTTTTGGTGACTAAACTTATGTGGGTTTATTATGCTTAGTTCAGCTTCAGCTTGCCGACAGAAATATAAAATAGGGTAGGGTTAATGGCGTATTTAGATACATGTTGAAGTTACATTCATATGTTTGGGCTTTTCTGGTGGGCCCTTTGGCATTCTTGGTGTTCTGTGATGCGAATGTGACTTTTCTTTTTTCTTTTTCCCTTGTATAATTATTTATTTTAGTATAATAATGGGAACTATGGAATCCAATAGCGTATGTACAGTTTACGAATGTGCTTTTCTAAATGGGGGGACCCAAAGGGCGGGGGCTCTCATAGTCATTTACTTATTAGTGTATTAATCATTTCAGCTTAGCGTTGCCGTTGTGGTATATGCATTGCCTATAAACGCCATTTTAAGCAACGGTGGTCGGTGGCATGATAAGTGATTTTTTATTCAGCTGTTTAGAATTTAGATGCATAATTGTGGTTAGAACGGATTTGTAAATTTTTGTTGCAGGGTGCGTTTGGATTTAATAACAGAACCGCATAAGAGTCATAAGAGGCTGAGAATTAACAATGAGTATAGAACCAAGTCCAAAAAAAAAAAAAAACAATGAGTATAGAACATAACTATAAAAAATTGACAGTGAAAATAAAAAATTAAGTTGTTTATATGTAGGGCATAAATTACATTAATACAATGTGTTAGAATACAATATCTTTATTTATGTCTCAGTCAAAACACGATTACATATCTTTGTATTTACATCTCAGCATGCCATGTTTGGTAGCAAATGTAGTATGTGTTCTTACAAAAACACATGCTAGCATTTTATTACTGTTGGCATTATATTTTTCTTATTTTAATGTATCAAACATAATTATCAATCTTTTTTTACTTCGAAACATAATTATCATTTAAAATAAGAGGAATGTCCAATTGTCCATCTACCGACATGATTTATGGTATGGACCCAATTAACATGTTAGTTTGTTTTGTTTTGTTTTGTCAACAATGAGTTTTAGTAAAGTGAATGTCCAATACTATTTCTCGCAGCTAAGAAAGGGTGGATTTTTGTTAATAAAATGGGCCGGAGTCCAAAAAAAAAAGGACTACAATACTATTGAGAAGGGGTTTTATCAGCGATATTTGGAGCATTAATCTGCTTTTGTGGGAGTTAATAGTGAATTGTTGTGAAAGTTGGTGGTATCTGAGTATTGTACTCCAAAAGGACGCACTATTGTTAAGCGGGGAGGTAAACAATAAACTAAAAATCTGAGTTCCAAGTTTTAGAAAGATGTTGGAGTGCCTCTTTTTCAAACCCCTTCCCCTTGCAGCTTCCGCACTCACTTTCGCTAGGGTTTGTCGCATGGCCTCTCTACCTCCCTCAAGCCGCGCTGCCACTGTTCCTTCTGCTTCTTCTGCAATCGATTTCCTATCCATATGTCACCGCCTCAAGGTACTTCTTCATATATCGTTCCGCTCGATGATTTATTCGGACTTCGCTGCAATTGCTGAATTTAAGACGAGATAATCTTAATTTAATTGAGGTAGAAATAGAAATGATACTAGTATTAACTTAAAGCCACTCGCTGGATTGTGCTGTTCCATTGTGTTTGCATACTCCGAAGATAATCCCCTTAGGTGCAAATTCTGAATGCGAGTCAAATGGAAATTCCAATTGCACTTGTGTTATTTTGCTCAATTGCTTTCAATTTGGAGTTCATTCACTTTTTTGGATTCTGTGTTTGATCTGAAATAGACAACAAAAAGGACGGGATGGGTTCGAAGAGATGTTAAGAATCCAGAATCTATTGCTGATCATATGCATCGAATGGGTTTGATGGCTCTCATTGCACCAGATGCCCCTGGTGTAGACAGAAACAAGTTAATACACCTTTCATTCCCTTGGTTACATATTATATATGCGTCTGGCTTTCTGTTCTCAGTTCTTTATTGTGCAGCTCATAATTTAATAACACCACGAGAGGGTAGGTCTTCAGCAACTTGTTTTTCTGTTAATTTTCAGGTGCGTGAAAATGGCCATTGTTCATGACATTGCAGAAGGTATGATCATTTGCAGTTTGCCTTGTGCTGGTTGTTTATCTTTGACTATAATAATGGAATCTTTATGGCTATGACATCCTTCACCATATGGCTAAGCTTGGCTGAGTTAAGCTGAAAAGTAATAAATTTAAGGTAAAATCAATTGAAACATTGCATAGAACGAGATACTACAAGGGCAACTTACAAGATGAATATATGTATATAACTATCTAAGTGGGTTCTTTTTCTCTCTTCTTCTCCCCCCTTTCTTTCCCCCCTCATATATGCTGTATACCGAGGCCTTTACAGCAGTTAGTTTGTTTTCTTTTTCTTCTTATTAATTGGTCTAGAAACTAGCATATGTTTAACTACACAAATATCTCTAGACTGTTATTTGTTTCAATGTTACACTGGCTTTAAACTTCAGAAATGTATTTAGAGAAGCATACAAAACTTCCTTGGTTTTGATCTTTTTGTTTTTCAAACAAAAGTGAACCTGCTAAGTTAGTGGGCTAGGAAATAAGAGTTACGATACTAATAGTATAACCAACGCCCACCACAAGGGCTCTCCCCTAAAAGCTTTAAGTTCTTTTTGGTAAGAATTGCTTTCTTTGTTTAATAGCTATTGTTGGGGACATATGCCCTGATGATGGAATTCCAAAGGAAGAAAAGAGTCGGCGGGAACAAGAAGCATTGGATCGAATGTGTGACGCTCTTGGAGGAGGATCTAGAGGTACACATTTTTATTCTGTTGTTGAGTTTGATAATGAGTGGTTAAAGAAAACTCACATCCCTTGATTTTTAATTCAATTGTCACACTGAAGCAAAGGAAGTAGCTGATTTGTGGATGGAGTATGAAGCAAATTCTTCTCCAGAAGCAAAATTGGTTAAGGACCTTGACAAGGTTTGAGGCTCTTTCTGCTATTCTTCTTTCGGGGATTCACACCCACCTATTGGGTCAATGCTTGCTTGTGGTTATCATTATCATCTTTGATTCACTACATAGGGTACCTCTTGGCTGATTTTGATTACTAACCTCACCAAGTATGAACTATCCTTTGGGCTTTTCATGATGTTTTCTATTCCATTGCAACTTTTATGAGATGGGTTGTATGGGTTGTATTTGGGTCATTGCAGATATAAACAAGAAATAGCAAATTTATCATCAATATTCCGTCAGGCAGCAATGGCGATTATTGTTTAACCTTTTCCTTCTATGGATCCTGTTCAATGCAGGTGGAGATGATACTTCAAGCTTTGGAATATGAAAATGGTGAGATATTTCTTCAATTCTATTTTTCCCAATATTTTTAGGCTTGTTGAATCCTTTGAGTTTTATCCTGATATTCAAACATTAATTATCCTGAAATTCAAGCATTAATTCTGCATGATGTTCCTGAAATTCAAACACTATTTCTGCATGATGTTGAGTTTCAGACATGTTAAACTTTTGGCTCCATGATCTTCCAGGATTGAAAGGTTTCCATAAGACAATTTTGTTGAGTGAGGTTGTGCTAAGCTTTACAGTCTTAAGCAACTTGACAAATGAGTCTAACATTATAGTTAGCTAGGAGTACTGAACCATAGGGTGCCATTAGTGATTAACTCGATACCATAATAAGGATTGTGCCATATTTAAATTTAATTCTGTGCATTCCTATTTTTGCTCACATATTAGAACAGTTCTATGAATAGTTATGTACTTTCATCTTATGCCTTTCTGAAAGAATATATGTTCTCGGTAACTGGTACTGTCTTGCATTGGCTTTAGCGGAATTTATGTTGTTATTTACTTGCATGAGGAAAGGTATGAAATATTGATAAATTCAAATGACATAATCGCCTGAAGGATACATCCCAGTAAATACCATAAAATTTTGCTAGTGGAATGTCTGATTGTTTTAATCTCCATTTTATGAAGCATGCATATTTAAAAGTATCATACTAATGAGTGGGTATTTTGATGCTTTTGGACTAATTAGTAATTACCATGTAATAAGCCATATGGTTAAAAATCACTTAATTTTGAACTTTGTTCTGTCATGACTTTTTGCAGAGCAAGGGAAGGATTTGGATGAATTTTTTCAGTCAACTGCTGGTATGATTTTCTACCTCATCGGCTGTTCCTATTGAAGCTTATTAGTGGTTCCTGATTGCGGTGAATCTTTTACAGGGAAGTTCCAAACTGAAACTGGAAAAGCTTGGGCGGCCGAGATCGTGTCAAGAAGGAAGAAAAACTAAATGTTCGGATCATTCTGATTGAGAGTGTAGTAACAGTAGCATAGTTAGTTTGTTACCAAGAAAAAGAAAGCAATGATAGCTGTGCATGAGACCAGCGTATTCTATTTCCAATCCATGTCTCAAATAGCGGGCAAGCTAAGCCATTATCGTTGCCCATTGCGCACAGCACTCGTAACCTCGCAATTGCCATGAAGTCGCCATTGTTTCGAGTTATCAACTTTATTGAAACACATAAATTATCATTATGTTTTAGTTTTTGGGTTTGAAAGATTCCAAGTAATCCAGCGGAGAAGGAAATTGTTAAATAGAACTTCCTTCGGTATATTTAATCTGGCAGCTTCTACAATGTCTATGAATTATGGTATTTATGGTAGTTATCAAATTTTAATTTTAATAATATTTAAAATATGGCCTTATGATTTTAGTTATATTACAAGTGTTAACGCTTCATAATCACCAAACAAGATAAGTGGACATCAAAGAAACCACTGCACGATTTAATTAACATAGGTACCATTTATGTAATTGACGATTAAAAATAATCATAAATTTTGTTAGGGTAGAAAATCTCTATCAATATTTAAATCGAAATCTAAATTGATGATACATTTAGATTTAATTTGTGATTTTGAGTTAATAGTGATTAACAACTTGTGCGAATTCCAGTTTTTTTGTTTTTGTGCTGTCTCTCCATGTGACTTATAGTTCCATTGCCGCCGTTGTTGGTAGGGCGCGTAAAGGAGTGGCACTTTTCTGTTTTCTCCATTCTCCGCACACGAAGGCCATTAACCATTCACTCACCTGTCACCTCCTCCCAATGGCCACTCTTGGTTTTCGTCTCCGTAACCTCCTTCTATTCCCTTCCTCCGTACACCACCGCCACGTACTCCTCTCTCTTTTTCTACTATTGTTATTTATTACTATTAAATTATTTCTCAGACTAACACTCTAACACTAGTGTTGTTTTTTCTATTTCCTTCTTTCATCCCAGACTACGCTGCTTTCATGTTCTCTACACCGCCAAGGTCCTCTTCTTTACTCTCATTCTTATTTTTTCATTCCCATATTATCTCTTAAAGCTTACACCGAAACTCGTGTTTTTATCAAAATAGTAATACATCATATATGCTTCAGGGTTTTGCGGAAGCTCTCCAAGCTATGCCACTCTTGATTTGCACAAACACTCTCATTCGGACTCCAAACCGCATCTCCCTGAATCCCTTCCCGATGGGGATGGGGAGATTGCAGCGCTCCGCCGCGAATTCGAATCTGCCAAACACAGCTTTCAAAGGATTCCCGACGCCCTCAAAGAAATGCCCAAAATGAATCCTAAAGGTTACTTCCTTGCTTGCTTCCATGTGTGTAATCACTCATACTTGAGCTGAACTTGTATTTTGTTTGAATTGGATTAGGTATATACGTGAATAAGAGCTTGAGATTGGACAAATTGCAAGTTTATGGTTTTGACTACGATTACACATTGGCACATTACTCATCTGCCTTGCAAACTTTGATATATGACTTTGCCAAGGAGTACATGGTCAATGAGGTTAGCTCCAACCTAATTCACTTGTGCTATTTGTTTTTCTGTTGCTTCTTAGTCATGTTGATACTTTCTTTTTCAGCTTAGGTATCCTGAGATTTGCATGGAATTTGAGTATGATCCAAGTTTCCCCATTCGAGGCTTATACTATGATAAGTCTAAAGGGTGCTTACTGAAGCTGGATTTCTTCGGGTCAATTGAGCCAGATGGATGTTATTTTGGTCGACGCAAGGTATTTGCTGCTCATTCTTTTGTTTACTTAGGCACATATATGCATCATTTTTTCTTCTTTTGTTATTTATTTATTTAAAACCTTCTCATGAATAATTGAACTAAGTGGTTGTGTTTTCTTTGACAAGCTTCTCATGACATATTTTGTCCATTATAGCCGAAGTAAAATATTACCAGCAAAATCTTTTCTTTACATAGATTTCTTTCCTTCCAATAACTTACAGCTAAGCCGAAAGGAAATTCGTGATGTATATGGAACACGACATATTGGTCGTGATCAAGCTCGATCACTTGTTGGTTTGATGGATTTCTTCTGCTTCAGTGAGGTTAGTTTCTTCTCATTCTGCCCTCCAATAATTATTGTGAAGTGTATGACTAGAGGAGCTTTAGTATTGTGGGATATTGGACCTCTGACCTAGTGAATGATTCTTGTAATTCTCTTCATGTGTCATAGATTATTATCATGACTATCATTTCTCTGAGTGCATATTTCAGCAGTATATAGGCAAATATTTACCCAGAGGAGGAATTTGCTCACAATTTTTTAAACCTTTTCTTAACTTAAATTACAGTTGTAAGGGCCAACTCAATAGGAGTTGATCCACCCAAAATTCGAAATTCTATTTAAAGTTAAAACTCCATTATTGGTTCTGTCTTTCCCGCATCTGTCTGCCATCTAATGCAGACTCTTCCCACCCTCAAATCTTAGGTTGGGATCTGATTGTTTATGATGTTACTTTTTAGGCATGCCTCCTTGCAGATATAGTGCAATACTTTGTTGATGCCAAGCTAGAATTTGATGCTTCCTACATATATGAAGATGTAATACGTGCAATTGATCATGTCCACCGTAGTGGCCGGGTTCATAGAGGAATTCTCGCTGATCCACATAGATACTTAGTAAAAAATGTAAGTTCAAGCCATTTTCCACATTTATGTTAACTAATGTCCAAGAATGTTTCCAATAGATACTACACTAAGTGATCTACAATAAGATCTTGTGGATTAGTATCTTTTCTTCTTTTTTGTTTTATTTTATTTTATTTTCAATTTTCCCCCGTGTTTTAGAATTTGTAACTGTTATTCATTTGTGTGTGAATAATTCAGGGAACGATGTTGAGTTTTCTTAAAATGCTAAGGGAGAAGGGCAAGAAGCTTTTCTTATTGACTAATTCTCCTTACTACTTTGTGGATGGAGGAATGCGCTTTATGTTACAGGTATATACTTAGAAAGTCATAGTCTACATTCAGATAATGAAAGAGTCTAAAGTGAAGATTCAATTGCACATAGTTTCATTTTAGCCATTGACTTCTAGCCATTGACTATAGCATGGTTTATGTATATGACTTAGATCCAATTATTTCTTATCAATGAGAAGATTTTCATTGAAATGCTTGAAAAAAAATTATAAATGAGAGGGACTTCACTATGTTGAAGACAAAACTTGGAGTGATGTGCAGGGAATGTGTTGCTCAAATGGTTATTGGTCTCCGTTTGTTTAATATATATATATATATATATATATATATATATATATATATATATATATATATATATATATATGTT
>JASCZI010120900.1:92114-106710 GCA_036250425.1 Stylosanthes scabra | reverse complement strand
TTTACAGAGGAGAGATGAAAGTTGGTTTGTTTGACTTGTGTAAAGTCAAAAGACTTCAAAATGAATCGATTGATGACTATGTTATTCGATTCAAACAAATGAGAAACAAGTGTCACGTTTCGATATCCAAAGATGAATTTGTGAATTTGGTAGCACATGGTTTAGAATTTTCTATTCGAAAGAAATTGGTCGGTCAAAAGTTTTTCGATGTTTCTTAACTTATGGAACGAGTTCGACAAATTGAAAAAATAAAGGAAGAAAAGAAAAAAGAGAAAGTTGTTGAACCTGAATTCATCGGAAAAATTTCGTATTATTAGGTATTTATATTTTTTCCTTTTAGTCAAAAAAAATAAATACTTGGGGGCATTTGTTATATCCAAAATAAATTTATTCGATAAAGTGAAAGTAAAAAAAAATGGCATTGTTAATATTCTTTATAATGTCAGTAAAGCATAATGTTGTTATCGAATATAATCGAAGACGTGAAGTACTTTTCCAACTGTCGTGAAAATAATATGTTCGATAAGTTTGCTAAAGAAGAATATTTTATCGAAGAAGAAAAATGTTGGATAAATATTGGTAATCGAAAAGAGACACTCTTCGACAAGAGGGAAACAGATCTAGCAATTATCCAAAACCAACCTTGGAAGTCTCTGCAGTTATGACACATGTAGAAGTTACAACGTACTCTCATGGGACTTCAGAAGAAGTAGTTTTTCACGTAGATTATATTTAGTTATTTATTAGGATATTATTGTAATTTTTAATTTATAAAATTGCTTATAAATAGAAGCTAACCCGGATACACAGAGGAAAACCAAGTGTTCCTTCCACCCATTTCCTTTCCAGATTCATTTAACTTATGTCATTTTCTTCTTGTACTTTTATTTCTTTCTAAGTTTATTGCCATTTACATTTTCTCACTTTTTTCCTTTCCATTTCAGTCCCTTTTTCTTCATCTTTTTTATCTTTATTTTTCTATTGATTTACTCTTTGGCTTGGTACTCACAACCATTTGATAGTCGATCATTTTGGTCAATGAATGGTTAAAAATTAATAAAACAGAGTTATAATTCATATATCTAAGAATAAGTTATCATCCAAAATTTATATTAGTTATCATATGTAACTATATATTGATTATCTATTGATCGTAATGTATTGGCTGCTTAGGTTTTTCTAAAAGAAATTATGATTAAGGAGTTATTATATCATTTCATTTCAATTTTTTTTTGTCTATTCCGTTTCCTTACAGTAATTTGATCATCTTAAATTCTTAACAATTGATTTTAATTATAAAATTATCTTAAAGTATATGCATATTAAAATTAATTTAAAAATCACTTAATTATTATAAATTCAAAGTACCAAAAATGCTTCCTACAATATCTTAATTGTTAATTGTTAATTCGAATCAGTACATCCTTATTGTATCTGTCACGTTATTTCACTTAACTGAATCTTCAGTTCTTCTCACCTTATGAATTATGTAATTAGCCAGATAATGTTGCTGAACGCATACAATGGATGCTAATATAATAGAAATTGATAGCAGTTTATGTGATTTGGAATCTTACAGTTTGATTAATATTTAAGACGTACGGCACTACTCGTCATAAGGAACATTCGAAATCAAACAATACATACAGAAGAATAGAAGCAAACTACTTTATACTAACATTTTCATCAGAATTTGTTTAATTTAATTAATATATAGAAGATGAAATCAGTGGTAGGTGTGTAACTACCTTGCCTGTATTTAATTGAACCAAAATTTCCGTCCTTCTCCACTCAAACATTTTGAAGGCATATAGCAAAAGAAACATATGTATATTTTAATACCACAGTTAATAAGAACATTATGGATATATATACATTTATTAATTAATAGCTCAAAATTTTGTATTTTTGTTTAGTGGTGAAGAAGGTCACGCATCTAGTTCTATCATGGGGATCAGGGTCTGCCTTGAAGTTGTAATAAAATAAAATAAAAATATAAATAAACAAATTACACCGCAATCACAGAATCTCTTCTCTAGGTTTAGGCAGCTATAATCCTAATCCTAAAAATATATTTAAGACGTAGAAAGTAGGTTCTATACATGCATACAGACATACAGTCATACAGAGATTGTTTTCTTTTCGTCTCTTTATATATATATATGAATTTCTGGATAAAAGTTAAACTACTTTTGGAAGTAGCATTTTAGTGTATGTAGTGAATTTCCGCTTAATTAGTTCAATTAATCAAGGGAAAGTGTGTCATATTTTATTGCAACAAATAAAGTGGGAGGAAAAGTAGCGAGAGCCTGGATCCGAGCTACTCTATGTCTTCATAACTGCACATAGGGAATTGTATATTGCTCTATATGCATGCTATAGAGAACAAGAGATATGGTATGAATTGCTCCTATGAAACTTATTTATGAGAGAAGGACTAATAAATACTCGTGACACCATTGATTATTAAACAGAAGTGGTGTAAGTCCATTTTTGACACGACCCAAAAAATAGAAATGGTGTAATGTAAAAATCATAATCTAAAATTATTGTTTTTAATTTAATATTTTATATGGATAATATATATAATTATATATTTATAATATTTAATGTTATATATTTAATTTAATAATAATTAATAAATCAAAAATCAAAATAAAAAGCTTATAGCTATCTAACTAAGTAACTATATATAGCTCCAAATTTTAAATAAATGTTTAAGAAACAATCAAAAACTAATTAAAGCAGTTCAAATTTTTTTATTTGATATTTATTATTACTAAAATAAATAAATAATTTTAAATATTATAAATATATAATTATAGATATTATATATAAAATTATACATCTTAAATTAAATAAGGTAACTTTTATATTATTATGTCTATTTATTTCCTCTGTATAATATAAAACAAACGCTCCTAAATAAGTCCTACATATACCTGTATGTTTAAAGGATTGTCCTACTCGAGAGGAATCTTGAGGAATAACAACTCTGAAGTAGAGTCCAGAATCTGGTCCATGGGGTTAGGTAGCTGAATATAAACATATATTTTATTTTTGTTTTGAATTGATGAATAATTCGGTACATTAATTAGTTCATCCAATTTGATATCCAAAAAGTAACTCGTAAACCACCTCCATTATGATCCAGAATTTATGATTATTGTATATTCTACGTTGATTTCATAGCGCATACTTTTTTTTTTATCTTTAGTGGAAAACACATAATAATAATATAGTGATGATGATGTTGTTGCGTTCTTTCTCTCACAGTCTCACCCAACATAGTAACAATCTATGCCACGGGGAATGAGGATGCTCCCCTGTAACGATTAGTAATTAAAACTTTGCTTCTCAGGTAAGAGTGTCTCAGTAATTAAAATTATTGGTCTTTGATGAATATGCCATTGTCTTATTCACATTCCAGGACAAAAAGTACTTTATATGTAATGTAATTCCTTTTTTTAGTTTAAGTAAGTTTGATGGTTATCCAAATTTTACTTTTGATAATATATAAGATCTTAACAAACTGAGTTTAGATAACATACCGTATCCTAAAAATATATGTTAAAATTATTATTAATTACTTTTTCAATAAAAAATTCAAAATTTTAATATATTTATTATGCATGTATGTATAATAAAAAAAAATGAATGTTACGGTATTCTCTTTTTTTCAGAGGGTAATTTATTCTTTCTATCATATTAGTTTATAATTAACTCAATAAATAATTTTTTTATGATTAGAATATATACCACTACTTATCTGCCTTCTACTTTTCATTGAATTTAATTTAGAATCATCATATAGAATGAAAAAAAATAATATATTATATCACTTGTTATTTTTATGTAACAGAAAAGAATAAAAAAAATATTATATTATTTATTCATCTCTTAGAAAAAAATATAAAATATCATAAAAACTCTTATTTGAATAAAATTGTACATCAAACTTTACAAAATACTATTTATTAGATTAATTGTAAACTAATAGATTAAAAAGAATAAATTATCCTCTAAATAAGATTGTACATCAAACAAATGATAATTTTAGTATGTGTTCTCCATGATAACTAAATCCTAAATTTTAACAAATTTCACCTAATATATTATTGACATTTCAACTTCCAAGTTCCAACTGAGAGAGAGGAGATGGTGTCAAGTGAAAGTGAAAGTAGTAGTGATGATGGGTTGCATGGAGTGTTAAAAAGTGTAGCCAGCTTTTTACGTTAGAGGCTCAAACAAGCATGTTGATTGAGCAATTAAACCCCTGCCTTGAGAATCATGAAGCCTAAAATCTTTTTTCCCCTCTTTAATAATTGACACCATCTACCTTTCTGTTCAGTTCTAATTTCTGTTTGTGATCCTTTATTTTTTCCCTCAATTTGAGGAATGGTGCTGGTAGGGAAACCCATATTGATGGTAACATGCATGATAATGTTTCATAGTGTGCACCAACATAGCATGAACAGAGTATCGATGCCTCGTAATCATATCAACCTTTTCTTTTTAATTTATGCCACAAAAATATTTATTCTTTGTATTTTTTAAGGACAACCCTTTAATCTCATGCCCTTCTTTAATTCCAATTGAAATATGTATATTTCAAAAAGCTAAACTTTTTATCTGTGAGTGTTTGCAACGAAATTCGAACCCAAAATTTTTTACTAAAAAAACAATGCAAATAAAATTAGGGTTATGTTAGATGTATACTAAAATCAATTATCAAATTAGCCATTAACATATAATATATATTAAAATACAAAATATACATTAAAAATGAATTAAACTACATATGTATTTTATATTTCAATATATATTATACGCTAGTGACTGATTTTGGTGTGCAAATAAAATTATTGAAAAAGTATTTATTAAGGACTAACTTCAAACAAGATATTAATATACACATTTGCGTTGTCATTGCCAACAAAAATATTATAAGTATCTTATTGGCAAACCAGATAATTTAATTTGTGTATTGGTATCTTGTTTGTATTGTTAATGACATAAGTTAGTTATAAATTTGAATAAAATCAATCATTTGATTTTTATTTTTCAATTTAATATCTAATTTTATTCAAAAGATTATGAATTATATTGTATTGATTTAATAACTATTTAAATATGATATTACTCTTTTATCCTTAAAATTTATACTTATATTGGCATATGACATAGGAAAAATTTTTAAATATATCAAGATCACTAGTATTTTATTATTTTTATCGAATGTGTTCAATAATATACGTAGATTAATATATATATATATATATATATATATATATATATATATATAAAACACAGTTACAATAACTTTTCATATCATACATACAGTTTTGTCCATACAATATACACGGGAACGTTATTCTCCCCTAGCTTAGTTTTTCATTTTCTATGGCGATGGCCTACAAGCACCTAAATTTCATCCCAAGTCCTCTCCTGTCTCCAAAAGTGATGAAGACCCTACCACTCATATTGCTTGAAATGACAAAATGGAAAGACCTAAGAAACACTTAAAAAAAAATGATTTTACTATTCGATCTGCATGTCCTTGCTATTTTGTTGGTTTTTTTTTTTTTTTAAGTGTACTTGTTTTGTTTGTTTCAAATACGTACATATTACACTCTCTTGATGAATTTTAGTGGAACTACTTCATTCCCTTGTATACTTAAACTAAACATTCTTCTTTAGCAATTATTTCTATATATGAGCACAATTCAAAGCAATTACATGGCTTTGTATTGTAGTGGTGTAGAGTGGATGCCATGGCTTTAATTTGTATGTACCACCCAATTGCACTTTCCCTTATTCCAACAGGCACATGTATGTGTATGAGTGATGGTTGGATATGATGGATGATTGGAAATTACAAGTAACAAAACACATGCATGCGCATGCACCTAGATAACTAGCTATACATAGGGTATCCATCCATCAATCACTTGCATCTCCATCTGCTCCTTTTGTTTCTCTTGTTCAATCTTCTTATCCCGTCGTTAAAAAAACGTTTTAGGTATAATCGAAAATAAGTGTTTTATGTTTTTAATAATCAATATTAATCATTGTTGAAAATATTTTCGAAAATCGAATATTTTTATATTTTTAATCATTAATCTTAATCATATATATTCGTAAGAATAAAAGCTAAAAACAAAGAGAAAATGAAGCATAATCTGAATTTTATCGATTCATGAAATTGAGTTAACCCAAAACAACTATAGCACTAGAACTAGCTATATATATGGGTTAGAGAAAGGGAGTTTTTTATAAATAAAAAAAAAATTATCGAATTTATCAATATAAACATAATCTCATAAATTTATAATTTTAGGCGTTCCTTATATGTCTCGAGTTTTACACACTCATAATACACTAAACATATATCTCGAACTTGCAAAATTCAAAATACACTAAAACTAAAAAAAAATAATTGCACCTATCTCGAGCTTAGGTCCAATATTTTGTTTTTAGTATATCTCGAATTCTGTAAATCTGAGATACATATTTAACATATTTCGGACTTGTAGAATTCGAGATATGTAAAAGACGTCTAAAATTATAAATTTTTAACACGGTATGTCTGTATTTATATTGATAAATTTGATATTTTTTTTATTTATTTATAAAAAAATCCATTAGAGAAAGTGAGGAAGAGCTAACCACGGGAGAAATTAATGATAGCAGAAAACAGCTAACAAACTTTTATATTTCTGCATAACAGAATTTTTTAACAGAATTATAGCAAACTTTTTACTTAATACTCTAATTAGCGTCCTATGTCTCTAATTACTAATTAACCACCATTTTAAGACCTCCTTACGCTGTCACAGTCTCACTCCCGTTTATGTCCGTCCATTGCTTCTCATTCTTTTCCACGGACAAATAGTTTATTGGCCGAACCAACTTTTTTTTAATTAAGAATTAACGCTTTTAGTTTATATTAACCAATATTTTTAGTTAATAGTCCAATGTCTTTATTTATTGATTCAATATTATGTTTTTAGCCAATATTTTAAAAAATGAATAGTTAATTGTTGGCAAAAATAATAAATTGTATTAGCTATGTAACAATTTTTTTAATTGTATTTATATGTGTATGATTTGATTTGGGGAATTTTTTTATAATGAATAAATTAAATATAGTTATTACTGAAATGGACACGGGTTGAGGTATTTTCGAAAATGGGTCTCCCTTACATAACACGGGCCAATTAGATCCATGTTGATGTTTTTCACTTAAATCGGGCTAAGGTGGCCCGTGTTACAATCCATATTTTTTGGCTCTTAGCTAACACGGGCTAGGGAGGCCCGTGTTAGGCCCAGGTTTTTGGCACGTTACATATCACGGGCTAGGCAAGACCGTGTTATGCAAATTCATGTAACCTAGCTCGTGTTGCACATATTAATTGAAGGAGGCCCGTGTTGATAAATTGGGCTGTTCTAGCTCGTGTTGGGCATTTTACATGGTGGAAGCCCGAGTTAGTAACACGCCTATATAAAGGCCGTGAACCATCAGCTCCCATCCGCAGCTTGTCATCCTCACTTCCTTTCAAGTGTGTGTGTCTTGCTTTCCTTTAAAGTGTGTGTGTAGGTTTAGTGGTTAGGAGTGAGTGTGTGTGTGGGTGAGCTGAGTTGTTAGTAGTGAGTGTTAGGGTGAGTGCGTGTGGGTGAGTTGAGGTGTTAGTAGTGAGTTTTAGGAGTGAGTGTGTGTGGGTTAGTAGTGAGTGTTAATAGTGGGTGTGAGTGATAATGGCTGCGGAGGGAAGCAACAGAGAGGGAAAGGCGGCAGGCGAGGCGGCCCAACAAAATGCGCCAGGTGCGGGGGAATAAGAAGGGCTGCAACGGCTAAACCGTTCATGGCACATTGCGGGCGTACTGCACACCGAGGTATGTTTTAATTAAAATAGCACTAGCTTGTTTATGTTAAATGTTAGGTAGTGATGCTCATGTTGGGATAGGAGTTGGTATTTTTTATTTTTATGATGGGTAGGCATAGTAGTTAGAGTAAAAAGTGATTATCAAATAGGGTAGTTATCAAAGCTTAATGTAATATTCAAAGTAAAGGAATTTTGAGTACTGGTTTATAATGTATGAGAAATAGAATAAAACTTATTTTAAAATATATTTGAGAAATTGCTTTTGAATGGATAGTATTCACAAATGAGATGGTGACATGTAAGTAACTTAGTATTTAAGGTAAAAGAATTTTGATTAAAGGTTTATGTTGTAGGAGAGATAGAATAAAGTTTATATTAAATTAGGCTTATGAATTTGGTTTTAAATTAATAGTATTCATAAATGAAATTGTAAAAAATTATGAACTTTTTTAATTGATTAAAGGTTGGGTAAGGTCAATATTTAAAGGTAAAGATTTATTAGCAAAGACTTATAGTATAATGGAAATATAGTAAAGTTGATGTGAAATAATGTTT
The DNA here is from genome assembly GCA_036250425.1 of Stylosanthes scabra. Classification (NCBI taxonomy): domain Eukaryota; kingdom Viridiplantae; phylum Streptophyta; class Magnoliopsida; order Fabales; family Fabaceae; genus Stylosanthes; species Stylosanthes scabra. The sequence goes on along the minus strand of JASCZI010120900.1, from coordinate 98,269 downwards.
GGAAAATTCGTTTTTTAGTTGGTAGTAATTGCAAAAGAAAGTGTAAAAAATTAAGAATCTTTTTAATTGGTAAAATATAAGGTTAAGTCAATATTAATAGGTAAAGATTTGGTTGTAAAGGCTTATAATATAATATGATGGATATAGAGAAAATTTATTATAAATTTAGTTTTATAGATAAAGATTTGTTTGTAAAGGCTAACAATGTTTTAATAATGAATAGTAAAAAATAGGTTTTTTTTTGAATTGGAAAAATGTTAGCTAAATTTAGTATTAAAAGATAAAGATTTATCATTGAAGGGTTAAAATTTAAGCGGTAATTAATAAGATGCATCGTTAGTTTTATTTTTCTTGAGGGTGATTTGAAATTGCTGATATTCTTATGAGGAATAGTGAAAAATCTGCTATTTTTTAGGAGGTTAAATGTTACATGAATTTAGTGTTTTAAGTTATAGATGTATCGCAAGAGGTTTATAATTTAAGAGGCATCCAAAAAAATGCATTGCAAAATTTTTTGTGTGAAAAGAACTACTTGATATTAGCTGAAAACATGGTTAACTAAGTGTTACCTGAATTCATTATTTATAGAGAAATCATTGGTGTTAGCTGAAAACATGAGAGCCTAAAAATTTTAATTTATAACGCGTTATTTTTTGCTTGCAGAGGCCGCGTGTGCTCTTGCCCCGTCGATGTGCCTTCCTTATGCCTCCACCTCCGGCGTTGCTCCATTATATCCGACAAGCTAGCTTCGAGCATGCAGTGCAGTTACGGGACTTCTGCTTTGACGCCGCCCTCCTCTCCGCGTTCGTCGAGCGCTGGAGACCTGAGACCCACACGTTCTATCTACCGTGGGGCGAGTGCACCATCACCCTCCAGGATGTGGCATATCACCTGGGTCTGCGCACGAACGGGGCTCCGGTGGGGGGATGCATGCGAGATTTCGGCAGGCATTACGAGATGGAGCCGTGGGACATGGTGGAGCAGTATCTCGGGGCACGACCACCGCCGGTCCACGATGAGAGAAGGGTTGTGTTTGCCATCCGCCTGAGATGGTTGCAAGAGAGGCTTCAGCAGATGCCAGATGTGGCCGATGAGGGCACATGGAGACAGTATGCTTGGTGCTATATCCTGCTGTTCATAGGTGGTTATCTGATGCCCGATACCTCCAGCAACCTGGTGCACATTAGATGGGTGCCGCTGCTTAGGGATCTTGATGAGTGTGCGGGGTTGTCGTGGGGGAGTGCTGTGCTTGCATGGACGTACCGGTCATTGTGCGATGCTGCGAGGAGGGGCAGGACCGACGTAGCAGGTTGCCTTCCGCTGGTCATGTCCTGGATATACCACAGGTTCCCCGTTGCTCTCCTCGCTCCGTGGGGCAGATTGCGTGGCCTCTAGCCAGCAGGTATATTTTGATTGTTCTTGCGATTTTATGGTTGTATTTTTTATACCTGGCCCTTATTTTTCTTCCTGCTGTGTTTGCAGACTCATCGGTTTCCAACAGCCGGACAGAGACAGACAAGAAGGCAGGCTGGTTAGGTGGTGAGAGGAGTTGGACAGATCGGACATCGTGCGGGTAAGCATGAACAACCTTTTATTTAGTCCGGAACGGAGGTTACTTATTTTCTGGTCTAAGCTGCATTTTATTTCGTTGGGCAGTTTCGGTGGACCCCGTACGAGATGCACAAGCTGCAGGCCATCGTTCCCGATTGGATCCGCTCCCACCAGGAGATTTACACATGGCGGTCTGCGGTGCCTGTCGTGTGCTTTAACATGGTGCACATGCATCACGTTGACCGCATTGTGAGGCAGTACGGAGGGGAGCAGCCCGTACCTAGGGACCCTGTGGATCTCACTAGGCTGATGACTTCAACCGGCAGGGGTGAGGATCGATGGTGGCCGGGAACGCTGAGCACCTGGTACGAGGGCTGGCGAGGTCGGGGCTCTCGGGGGGTGCTCGTTTCGATACATGCGTGTAGGGACTTTCGGGGGACCCAAGAGTATTTCACTTGGTATGTGGCTGCAGTTGGAGTCGGGCGGTTTTTGTCACAAGCCCGTCGACTAAATGACCCACGTTGGATGTTTGCTCCCCCGAATCTACCAGTGACCACCACCCATCCGCGAGACGAGCTGGCCATGCCAGAGGAGGCGCCGGCTCGCTGCAGGAGGGCCATAGCAGTGGGTACAACCGTAGCAGGAGCGCCGCCAACAACCTCGACAGGTTGGCATAGGACTCCTCCCAGTCCCCGTACAACTGAGCAATCGCCTTCTGCTTCGCAATCCAAACCTTCATGTACGAGGGCAGGAAATGGTAGCTCTGTTGCAGGGAGCTTTGCAGAACAGGAATTCCAACTGACGGATTAGACTTGATGGTCGGTAGTATGAAGTCACAGATGAGGTTGCTGTCAAGCTGCGCGTGGTCCGCTGAGATTGACGGGGCAATGCAAGAATGTGGCTCCCCGAACTTCCGGACTTCTCTGTTTAACCAAGGCACACCATCAGTAACCGAAATTTAACAACATATGGTAGCACAACAGAGTCAGCCAAGCTTACCAATAACCATGGTTTGTGCGCAGCGCCACCCGAACCCTCCATGGACATCCAGACTCGTGCTGCTTGCAACGACACACGTACTTGTTCGGATCGGATTCCAGCACTCTGTACTCCGCAGCCCTTCGAATATTATAGTTCTTCACTGCCATTTGCACAGCTTCTCTGCAACTAAAGCGATGCCCAACACGGAACTCCTCACCGCCGTCTAGATTCATGTAATCGTCCCCCCCGCCGCCGTGGCCTTCTCTTGGCTCCTCCTCTATGGCATCCAGGTTCAGCGTATGGAAGTGGCTGCTAACTGATGCCAAGTCCGGTATGGGCGCCGGGGCCGGCAGCAAAAACCTCCGCCCAACTTGCGTCTCATCAACAAAGTCAGTCTCGTCAAAGCTGTCACTCGATTTGTCCGTCTCTCCCAGGTATTCTCCGTCAGATCCTTCCCCTGTGCCGGAATCCATGTCCACTGACACATCCGGTGTAGCGAGCCGGAGTGGTGCGGCCGCAATGGGGCCCACCGAGGCTGGCATTGCGCACGATGGACCAGCTTCAGAACGGATCACATCCCGTGTCTCGTACAAAAGCTCCATCACATGTCGTGGGCCGTACCTCCGGTGCAGATCAAACATGGCCCGAACATGGACATCACCCTCGAGCCAGAATATCTTGAATTTGTATTCTAACGGCGGAAGTATATTAAGAAGCCTGTACGCAACCCGCCTCACGCTCTTTCGTCCGAGGACACCCATTGTCCTCAGAATAAAACTCTTCAGCTTATCAAGCGTGTCCACATGTTCGATGTAGCACAGAATCGAATTCGGACACACAAACCCAATGCCATCCTCCTGCCGTAACATCTTGCCATCAGGATACAGCGTACCGACAATTAAATCCGAACGCGATATTTTTTTTTTGGGAGTGGAAGAAAGGTAGAGATGGATTTGGGAAAGAGTAAGGCTGGTTGAGTTTGAGAAATGAGCAGCACGGCAGCTCCTTTTATAGGGGCATCTTCCCTCGTAAAACGGGCTATCGAAGCCCATTTTGCACTAACACGGGCTTCGGTGGCCCATTTTGCACTAACACGGGCTTTGGTGGCCCATTTTCACATAACATGGGCTACAAAGGCCCATGTTCATAGCATGGGGTAACCAGCCCCGTGTTGGGCTACGTGCCAACTTACAGGGTCCCAACACGGGCTTCGATGGCCCATTTTCACATAACACGGGCTACAGAGGCCCATGTTTATAACATGGGGTACCCAGCCCCGTGTTGAGCTACGTGCCAACTTAAAGGGTTCCAACACGGGCCATGGAAGCCTGATTTCATACCACGGGCCACCCATACCCGTGTTAGGATTCGGCCATGCTGGCAGCAAGCCTAACACGCGCTTTGCTAACCACACTTATTAACACGGGCTATCCAAGCCGGTGTTAGCCCCTTCCCCAAAAAAAAAAAAAAAACTTACTAACAGGGCCTATCCAAGCCCGAGTTAGCCCCCTCCCAAAAAAAAAAAAAAGAAATAAAACCCCAAAACTAACCTAGCAGAAACATATTTTACCTAGTTTAGCCCAACTATTAGAAGTTGTCTCGAAGCAAGGCTCAAGCATGCATACAAGGTCCACAAGTCTCATTGCAACAAGGCAAAGGCCACCGAGCTAATTCACTTACCCCCTCATAATTACCATTTATTTCCTAAGTTACGTAGACTCATCGCAGGATTGCAAAGCCCCCCGAGCTAATTTACGGTATGTTTGCCAATGTGCTTAACATTGCAAATAAAAAAGTTATGTGCGTCCTCATAAATTACTATAACACTTTTATATTTACCTAGCCGGTGAGGCCATTTATACTTATCCATAAGTAAATATTATTAGAAAAAAAATCATTCGGGCCTAACAAAAGTACACAGAAATGATACGTGTTAACTGATAACCAAATACATAACAATAGAAAATATCGCACATGCTTTACACAAAACATGTTCTACTTTTACACATTTTACAACCGCAGAACCACCTACAACAAAAACAAAAAAAATCATTCTGGCCGGACACTTGTTTCTGCTCTGCTGACCTTGGGTTCTTCACCAAGGGCCTGAGGCTCTCCGCAAAGGCCGGCTATCTCGGGGTCGCACAGTGAACTACTACTCGGTGAATGTCAGGAGGACTATCACTGGTTGCATTTCCGTCGTGCTCTTAACCCACACTTGTCAGGAAGACTATCACTGATATAAATTTCTGCAGCTGCTCGCCGTTGTTTAGTTGCCAAAACCACCCATTCCTACATTAATCGGAAGAGGAGAGCTCCTTCCTTCATTTTTGTTTCTGAGTTGGGGGAGGGGAGAGCTCCTTCTTTTAAAGGCAAACGGAGGGCCTAACACGGGTCTACGGCCAAAAAACAAGGCCCATAACACAGGCTAGGGTGTATAAATTTATATAACATGGGGTTCTCAGGCCCGTGTTAGGCTATGGCCAAAAAACAAGGCCCATAACACGGGCTAGGGTGTGTTAATTTATATAACATGAGGTTTTCAAGCCCGTGTTAGGGAAGGACCAAAGCCAAGGCCCTTAACACGGGCCAGCCTAGCTCGATTTAAGTGAAAAATATCAATATGGACCTAGTTGGCCCGTGATATGTAAGGGAGACCCATTTTTATAAATCTATGAGACCGTGTCCATTTCTGTAATAACTATATTTAATATATTTATTTAAAAAAAAATCCTTTAATTTGGCCAGTATCTCATTCATTTTATGATGAAAAATTGAAAAGTTTATTTTTGAATGGTAATTTGGATTTATCATGTACCTTGTGTGACTTTAATTTCCGAGTAAGGACAAGTAGTGTAGGGTTTTGGTTATGAGTTATAACTATTAGGGAACCACTTAGATGCTGATGTCTATTTTCACTTTTGTTAAAGATGTTTTAGTGTAGCATTTTAATTGGTTCGTATGTAATTTGATTAGGTGTTCTTCATCGTATGTTATTAAACCTCTTAAAAGATATATATGGTAAGAATATTGGTTCTAGACAGGGAGTTTTTTCTTTAAAAAATACACAATTAATTTGGATTGAGCTAAAGCATCAAATGAGTAGATTAATTACTCAGCCTTTTTCTATGATTATTTATATAAATAGGAATGTTGCTGAAAGTAAAAAAAAAAAAAAATATCGCTAAAGAAGTTTAATAATATACAATATTTTTAGAGTAAATTTTATCGTACTAATTGTATATGAATTAAAACCAAAACATGGCTCAAGCCTCAAACCTTTCTTAAGTGATCACAAATAAAAAATAAACTTGTTTATATTCGAGTGATATATAAAACAATTACTATATTGTTATTACATAATGGATTAAAATTCACCAATTTATATTTGTATTTATTTTTAATATAAGCATTAGAAATAAATAAAGTTTATATATATTGGCAAAAGGAATAAATAAAGTTTATATATATTGGCAAAAGGAAGTTCATATTGTTTAAAGTATAATTTTCTTATAAAATTTGATTAAATTGTTCTTGTATTTAACATTTTTTTTATATTATCATCATAATATAAGACTATTATTTAAAATCTTTAATATAATCATACTAATTCAAATTATTTA
>JASCZI010120900.1:77863-92013 GCA_036250425.1 Stylosanthes scabra | reverse complement strand
CATAATAACTTGTATCACCATCGTATATTGATTTTTATTAATATTAAACTATAATATTGTTTTAACTTAGTTAGGGATCAACATGGTGCAAATTTACCCATATGAGAATCAAAATTGCTTAATTGAAAACTCAAATCATTTTGGGATAAATCCCGAATTTCAAAGATTAAGTACTTATTTGGGCGAATTTTTTATAAAAGATAATTTTGGAGTGATATTTTTAAAAAGATTATTTATAAAAATAAAGGTAATTTTATATTTTGATATCTTATATAATAAGAATTTAATTAGAATGTCGTAACAGTGTAAAGAGGTTTTACTCATATTTTTTCCATCTACAAAATAACTTCTTTTTCCATTTATCTCGTGATTAGTTATCCAAACGAATAAATGTGATTGCACAATTGTGTAAAATCGTCAGTGCATCAAAATTAAATTCATGTAATAATATATTTTTGTTTGTCAATTATATTTAGATACAACAATTTAAAATACTTTTTGTTTATTTATTATGTTAAAATTTTTTTTCAAATAAAATTTTTTTTTTTAAATATGTAAATTTTATCTCTTTAAAAAAATATTTTTAATTTTATTAATATTTTTACTTTTACTATTATAAATTTACCAAACACATAAAAATTTACACTAACAGTGGTTACTTATTTTTCATATATTTTTAGCATTTAATTTTAATACTTGTAAAACAATTTTATACTTATACATGCAATTGCATAACATTATAGTATAAAATAAAAATAATCACCTTTTTATATTAACTATGTGAAAAATGTATTATATTATCAATGTAATTTTATTTGTCAATAATTATTTCAAACTATATATATATATATATATATATATATATATATATATATATAAACAATTTATTTGTTTCTAATGATTATATTAAATATAATAAAAATATAAATTATTGAAAAATTTTAATCTATATACTATAAGGTAGTAATAATATAATAATTGTTTTATATATCCAAAGAATATAAACTAGTTTTTTTTTTATTTGTAAATTTATCAAAGCTTTTATACATAAGACTTGAGCCAGTTATTAATTTGATTTATATATAACTCGTAAGATAATTAAATATACTTTTTCTTTTAAAAAATTGTATATATATATATGCTGCTTTTTTTTCTTTCTATATATAAACAATCTCAAAAAAATCCTAAGAATTATAATATTTCTTTAGCCGAACCCAAATTACTTATTTTCTTTTGGAAAGAGAAATAAATTTTAGAATAATAGGCTTAATAATATAGACGAGGAACACCGAAACAAGTTAGACCCAACCAATCAAAATTCTATACCAAAATATCTTTAGTAAAAGACCAAATAGACCTCAGTATTTGAGTGTTCCCTAACTATTAACCTACTCATCAATAGTTTCTTTTTTTAATTTTGAAAAACACTACGTGGCCCAATAGAATTATTAATTTTTTACCAGCATATAACTAGTATATATTTTACATCCATAATTTAAATAGTTTACATATTTATTTTTTTCATTTTACATTCATACTTATTATATTTTGCACACATATTTTTTCAAACATTACACCCATATTATATATTTTGCATCCATATTTTTAAACTTACTATATTTAAAAATATTACTAATTAATTTTACTGATGATAGAAAATTTTTCTTTAATTTTTTATTAGAGCAATAATGTATATATTTATCTCTTTTGCTATTTTTGGCCATACATTCACTTGAATTATGGGTGTAAGAAATGGCACATCATATCTGATCCTCATATATATCAAGTATATCAACAATTAACATCATCATCACCATCTTGGCGAGACTTGATTTCTCAATGATTGTTAAAAAATGATAAATATTTTTGTTTACATGGATGAGAGAGTCAGAGACAAAACTTATAATTTACGCATAAATTAGCTGCCTAATTCAACCACTAACCATACATATATAATATTCTTCGCTACCCCAGCGGTGACCAAAAAAAAAAGCGTCAAAACGCGTAGCAAAAAATTGAAACTTGTTGCTTCGTTCAAGAGTTGTTAAAGTTAATATAAAATTGGTAATCGATTGGTGCTTGATATGTGAAGGAATCATTAATCATGAACTGAAAAAGAAAATAAGTAATGATGATGAAGAGTTGGTGAGTGTGAGCTTAACCTTTTTGATCTAGCCTTTTTGCTTTAGAGGCTCCAAAGTAGCCGAAGTTGTATTTTAATTTCTAGAATATGCATGCCTTACCATGAATCATGATCTATTCTTAAAAGCCATGGCTGAGCTCACGCACTCACTCTTATTATAAGAATAGAGAAATGTCGTCGACCAAACACTTCTTATTGATATTAATCAACACTTTACATTTATATTATTAAAATTTAAGGTTTAAGAATTTAGTACATAATATTTAGTTTGACAAAGTGTTGTAAAAAATGATAAATTTTATTAATCATGTAGTATTATTCATTTTTTATATTAACTCTCATTTTTAGAATTTAAAATTTTGGATTTATGTTTTTTTTTAAAAAAAGAAAATTCAAATAGTTAAAAAAATAAGTTGATATTGAAAAATAATATTGACTCCTTAATTAAACTAAAATTAAATCTTTTGTATTTCGCTCTTGTCTAAAGTACAATATAATGAGCTCTTCTAAGCCTCTACCGACATTGTTATGTTAAACTAACGATCCAGATTAAAGGAACGAAGGATCCTATCCAAATCTCCTCTGTTGATCTCCTTTGCCTAATCATTCACAATGGTAGGAACCCGGAAGCAAGAGGCATTGTAATATTTTTTTAAAGGAAAAAGAAAAAAGAAAAGAAAGAACAAGCTGCGAAAGCTACACACAAAGTAAGAAAATCTTTTGTTTTTCTTTTAATCTAGTCATAATGTTGGCAAATCAAAGAACCTTTTTCTACACAATATAGACAGAGTAAAGCTTGTAAATAAAGTGGGATATATGGTGGCATGAGTAACAGATCCAAATGTGTTGGATCCACCATTACCTTTATAAGAGTACTTGTATTTTTATTTACACAGACACACACACACATATATATATATATATATATATATCATGTAGCTTAATTAATAATGGACTAGCTAGGGTGATTCATTCATATATAGCCCTCCCCTCAATCAAAATATTGTAAAAGCTTTAATTTAAGTCCTTTATTTTTGGCCCCACGCACCAGATTTTTTCTTTCGCCCAGTGGCTTTGTAGGTCCTGTCCTGATATTTATAGTGAAGAATGAAGATGGCTGCTACATACTATACTATGTATACTTTAATAAAGAGTCCTTGCACTAAAATTTCTAGTAATAATAAGTTGTTTTGTTAATTAATTATTTGAGATATGTTGAGATCAGGGTTTTAGTTGTTGGGTTTTTCAGTTTCTCGGCTACTGCTAGCTGCATGGACCACACACAGACTCACTATATATATTATTCTTCATCTGTAAAAGTAAAATACTGTGAAAAAATTGCTATTACATATTATGGTGTATCCTTTATTCAATTGTAACTTGAACATGAAGCGGATTTTAACTCATCATTCAAGAAGATGCTGTAGATTGTCTTTTATATTGGTCCCTGCTGGATCGGAGTTTGGACCACAAGCTAGTTACAAGTTATTACAACTAATTAGGATGTGTTTTGAGAATACTCATGAAAAATTAAATTTATTTTAATAATTTATATTTGTATAATTATTTGGTAAAGTAATTAACTATATAACTATCTATTTAGACATATATCTGAAAGGTAGTTTTAAGATATATAATCTATGCTAACATTAAGTGTAGAGCTAGACAAAAAATTGAAGGGGCCAAAAAATAATTTCACAATAAAAAATGATTAAAATGAAAATTTTAGGGGACTAAATTTAAATTTGACTATAATTTATACCAAAACACTATTGGTAGGGAGCCATTACCCCCTTATGTTGTATGAGGCTCCCTCCCCTGCATGTATTTATCCCAACAAAAAAAATTATTTTTTGTTATAAAATAATTTTTTCTGTGCTAGATTTTATTATTTTCGTTTTAAAATTTCTGTAGATCTATTAGATGTGAATATACATTAATAGATGAATAAATACCTAGCTTTATTCTATAATCTATTATGTTTTATATGTTTGAAAAATTATTTTAAGTGGATTATATAGATAAGTATAAAAAATGTTTATATTATTTAATATTTAAGATTAAATTAGTAAAACCATTTCAATTTAAAAGTAATAAGATTTTGGTTATAATAATAAGTTTTAAAATATTGTCTTTGTCTATAAGCTGTTTTTTAGTGCAAAACTATTCTTTTTCGATATATATGTTATTCACAAAATTCATAAAAAAAACACCAGGGAGTAAAACAATAAATGAGGCTCAGCTTTAATACAAACACAATGATAACAAATAAAAATAAGGCACCACCTTAACAATAAGAATAAAATGAAGCTCCTGCTAAACATAACTAATAATAAAAGAGTCAATTTCGTCACCATCACTAATAATTAACAAAAATAATAGGAGAAAAAACATTAAACCAAAACAATTCATACAAACCTTTTAATAAGGGCTCCGCCACATAAACAGCTAAAAACATCAAGAAAGAGACTCAGTCTAACATAAACACAAATAAGATCGAGACAACTCAGCTCCCAATAAAAAAGAAACAATTCCATCAAATTAAAATAAAAAAAAGGTTCAATCTTAGCAAACAACTATTAAAAAAAATCAATAAAAGAGACTCCATCTTCACAAAATTATTGTAATAAAAAAAAAACTGTCTCCATATAATTAACACAGTCAGTAACTAATTAGACTCGATCGACCTCAACACAATCAATAATAAATCATCACAACAAATCACCAATTTAACAGATTAAACAAAACAAGAGGATACTGCGGCAGGCGGCTAAAGATGCCGGTGGAAATAAGTCTAATGCAGAGATTTGATGCTGAAAGGCACATAACCGCCGTTAACTCGATTATAATATTCTATTTTAATATTTTTAACATATTTTTTTATAGAAGAGATTATATATATATATATATATATATATATATCCTAAGCGTGCTTATTTAAATAGATATTTTATGTTGTGTAATGCAATTTTAATTATTACAAATATCGATTAATTTGGATTGGATTGATCTAGCGATGAACGTAACTCACTAATTCACTTAGATAAGTGTTGGAGATTCGAATTCTATTTTTTGCATACAGTAATTTAGTGATTAATGGTAAATTTTTAGGTGGAGTTTAAATCCATTAATGATTAATTCTCGATCTATCGAAGTGTGGGATACACGAGATACCAAAAAAAAATTTATTACAAACACCTAACAATAACTTTTGGTTTGCTTTGCTTAGCTTTCTTCTTTTTTCTTTTGGAATGGGGATGATTAACTATTGTCTGTTGCAGCATGAGTTCATACTCCTTTTCACTTTCCTCTTCATTTCTATTTACCATTATTAATTCACCGAAGTAGACTTCTGAATTTCGATGAATTGGACTAGTTCGTCATGTCACGCACTAGCGAGTCAACTAACCTTTACCTCACTACCTCCTTTTTATTTTTCCTATACAAAATCCACTTTTATGGAAAGCTAGAACAAACCGTTTCCATTTTACAGGACATGCATCACTGAGTGCTGGCCCTTTCTAAGTAAAACGGATCACGAGGATTTACTGTTATAATCAGCCTTACGTTTTCTCATGTTTTGGAACTTTTCTAGTATATATATATATAAATAGTACATATATGTTTTTTTTTGTTTTTGTTTTTGTTTTTTTTTTCCGTGTCTAGTACATATGTGTGTTTTAATAAGAAAGCTGAAAGCATATCATCCATTTTATTTTCACTTAGAAAATAATTTCTCCGAAATTATATCTTGTCCATCAAAAGTAGTAGTAAATTAAAATACACAAAATTTAACTAGTTAATTAAGCAACATTACTAAACTCACTATGTATTTAATTTATAGGTTTCAAGTTCCAAAACAATCTTGGAATTGACCGTAAAAATTCACTGTTGTAGCTACTAGCAAGTGTGATTGATGAATGAAATTGGAATTGCAAAAGAATCGATGAGCGTCGTCTTTTCAATGTGATGATGGTGTTATAGGTTCAAATACAAGGTGATGAAGGTCGCTATCAGTTTTAATCTGAAGGAGAAGGACTGATAACGAACCCTATGTGACTGTGCTGACAATTGTTAAAGGCAAAGCGCCCTACAAATATCGAGAAATAATGTGCACAAGTGCGGAAATTGTCTTTTAACTATATTTGTTCAAAATCAATATAGAATTCTGGGAAATTACTTGCCATGTTAGGGTACATTATTATTTGAATACATTATTATCCTGGAACAATTATAAAGTTACTAGCCATTTTTTTCTATTATTTATTTTTTAAATTGAAAATAAAATTAGAGATCAAATAGTTATTTGACCCATCTCAATTCTAATTATAATAAGTCAATTCTAACTATATTAAGTAATAACTGCCCTTAAAAAAATGTTTTGGAAGCAAATAATCAAATATTATACACATTAGTCATTTTTTAAACACAAAAAAAACTCTTAAAAATAAAGATATATAAAACGCAATTAGGAGAAATATTTGAAATTTAAATAAAACAATAAATTTTAACCTAAATTGATTACTATAATATTAATTCTTTAACTTTTTTTTTTATATATAAGAACAAACTTTCACTTATAGAAATTGTCAAACAGCACTTACATATTGTTGAAAAAACATTAAATCTACATCTTTAGGCATAATTGTTATATAAAAATGCAATAAAACACTAGTTATAATAATAAATAAACGAGAGATATGAATGAGAATACAAATATATTAAGGCGGTTGAAAAAGCTTACAATATTTTAGAGTAACATACAACGGACAAATATCCAACATTTGAGCCCATAATGTATAAATATATCTTTGATTTGATATTTGATTGTTTTAATGCCCAAAACCATGATGAATGATATTCAGAATAAATTGTGTTCATGTTCCACATTTGCACAGCTAAATTGGAGCCGGTCTTTGACTTTGACTCGTAGCTTGTAAGAAAAATCATTATTATTATTATGTTGTGTCAACAACTGCAAATAAAGTCCTGCTTTAATGTCTATTGAGTCTTGACCACAAGCATGTTCATGCTGTATATATAAAAGTTAAAAGACACAATTTTAGCTTGTACGCATGCAAAATTATAGCCAATGCTTCAAGTCTTCAACCAAACTAGATCAGAGAAAATAAATTAAATTAAAGGAGTCGAGGCTGGTGTGATGTTTCTTCTCAGGTGAGGCTACTAATTATTTACGACATGATGAAGAACTAACTACTAGTGCTATTTGGAGACAAACTTCACTGTTTATTATGCTGTATCCAACGCAGCCAAGACGCACCTAACAAATTCGCCTATCTATCTATCTAACGTAACATTTTTATCTTTAATTTAATCTAATGCCTATTTCGCCGCTACCTACATAGCACCATACTATTATCAATGCACCATGTAACACACGCATGACAAGACTGATCTATGTATATATGTTATGTTCATGAGACAGTTGTTTACCTAATAATACTTGATTTTGTTATATTCATTTCTAATACATTCTTTATGCTTTTTTTTTTTAAAAAAAAATATTATAGGTATTATTTTTTATTTATTTTAGGTTCAAATTATTTCTTTTGGAATCAAAGTCTAGACTTTTTTATTATAAAAAAATTTAATATTATTATGTTATAAAATTACTTCAAAAAATTTAACTCACAACAAATAATATGTCTAATACAACAACGTAAGCAACATATATACTCTTGCAAATAACAAAATATGGAAGCTAAGCTTAGTGATTATTCGAATATTGATTTCAGAAAAAAATTACTAGAATGTCCGTCCTAGTTAGGACTAATTTTAATGTAAAGTGATCAATTTTGAGTTAAGGTGTATAAGATATACATAATTATTTACGTGTTTTGTTATATATATTAGTTTAAGCTTTGAAAGAGAGAATTTTATAATATGATATTAGAATTTTTATAATTTACAAATTTAGGATTCGATATTTTTTTTATAAAATAATCAGCATTCAATCTTTATTGTTTCATGATAAAGTGCAAATAAATAACTCAAGATCAAACTACTAAATACTGTAACATAATTTGCTATTAATAACCCAATAATTTATGAGCAATATTCTGTAGTTACGCCACATTACTAAGGTGGGGCCAACTTAAAGATGCGTATGATCTCATCCTAGTTATGTAGCAACAACCCACCTGGAAAATTTGGTGGCAAGTTATGAGAAATATGCTATACCTTAAATTCAAGAATTATAATTTTGAAATCTAGCTGCCTTATCTTATTAATATCCTTACTTAAATCCTTTATATTACAGGGCCTTATACAAAGAACTAGATTCCATGGTAGGTGTATTTTGGTTTTATTACACGTACCATGGTGCATTTAGAACTCCTAACAAACAAGAAGCAAAGCAATTCAAGACATGATAAATCGCTGTTCTTAAATTCTGTACTTTTTCTTTTTTAATTTTGGATTTTTTGGTTTCTCACAGTAATCACACTCACCGACATTGAAACTAAATGCATCTTAAGAGTAATTAAACGACCACAGAGCACATTAGTAGCATTTACATGAAAAAAGAAAGTTGGTGGTGAATTTAAATGTTGAATGTTGGTGTCCCACGCAGAAGGGAGTGACAGTGTATTAATAAATGGAAGTCACGAGGCAAGTTATAAGATTATAAATAAGTTGCACCTAACTCTGCTCTGCAGTGTCCCTGCATTCGAATTTTAAGTTTGGGCTATCAATAATGTAACTACCACCAAATTGAGTAGATATTCTGATTTCTGAGAGGAAATTGGTAGAACCATTTGTAAACTCTACCAACTGAAGTAATTCTGCATTGAAAACAGTAGCTTGAGCTGTTGAAGACCATCAGTCCCTCAAAAAAGTGCATTACTATATCACTCTCTGCAGATTAAATCTGCTACTACACACTTTCCTTGTCAGTATGGCATGCATTATATTCTGTAACAATGGCGAAAATATGTCCCTTCATTCTATCCTACTTGACCAAATACCGTCACAATCATGAATCTCTAGCTATTTCATACAAACTAATAAAGTAAATTTTCAAACCAATTTAAATTGGTGCAATAGTCAAGAAATTAACGAAACACAAGACCTCAATAATTTAGAATATAATGCCAAGAGAATATTGAATATCAAAGTTGTTGCTGCCTTCAATACTACTCCTACTAACAACATTGAACAAGTCAATGATTAACTTCGAAAATAAACTTGTGTTTGGAGCCATGTCGAATATTGGATAAATAAATTGGTGGATATATAGCTTTTATCATATTTGTAACTGAACACCCATGAACTCAAATCAATGTGATGTTCTTTGTTTTTTGGACATGGTTGTTCTTTGTTTTTGAATTGAGAAATGTTTGGCGCATTTATTTGTCATGAATATTGTGTTGACTCACTATTAATTTTCTTAAATAGGATATTGATTATTTGACAAAGAAAAATTACACGTCTTTCTAATCACGATTAAGAAAATAACATTACAATAAAAATATATTAAGTATTTCTCCTTTTTCTTATCACTAATTAAAAAAGTGGCACATAAATATAATTTGACTAAAAAAATTAATAGCAAAAAATCCTACTTAAATAATGTAAAAAGGTTCATATGATATTATCATTCATGAGTTTTCATATTTCAAAAGTCAACAATTATTCATTGAGATTATTGTACAAAAATAGAATAAAATTTTGGTTAATTAAGAGATGGGTTTGAATAACTTTTTGATGTATATATCAACGCACACATATGTTGAAAATATATTACCAGTTTGATGATATAGTTTTAAAGAAATGTTATCTTTATTTATTAATGTGAATTATTTTTTACATATTTGGTCATATTATTGTTAGTTATATTTATTGTTACTTGTTCAACAGACATTCATTAAGTTTATTATCTTTTACATATTTAAATGATAAATCTGATGAATTGAATTGATTAGGAATAAAGAATAATTCACTATACTCAATACATTCATATGCATTGAATCTAATAAATTTAATTACTTGAAAATTCATTCATTGCATATATATATTTTGTCTATTGCATTTATATATGTTGGATATGGCAGGTAGTAATTTCATGAATTATTAACTATATGGTCAGTAACATGCGTACATTTTGCCACTTCTATTTTTATTCAAACAAATTAACAGCACGAATTTAATAGGCAATTAAATATATATTTGCTATTAATAAAAAAATACAATAATTTTACGTGAATAAGTGGTTTTGACCAATCAAGTCCAATCAAGTTATTTATTTCTATTCTAAATAGAAGACTATTTCGATGTCAAATAAAATTTTATTTATGTGCAATTTTTTATACTATTTGATACCGAAATAATATTCTGTTTAGCATAGAAATAAATCACTTGGTTGAACTTGATTAGTCAAAATCACTTGTTTAAATAGTATTATCCTAATAAATAAGCCACTATAAGGGATAAATATATATAATATATTCACAGAGTAATACTAGCTAGATAATTAATAAAAATTTAATCAATAATTTAAATTATATTTTAATTTTTTTTAATTTTGGATGTTCTGTTTTTAAAAAATATTTATGAAGTTATATTTGTATTTAATTTTTAGAAATTCTCGATTATGTGGTATATGATGTTCTACATTTTGGATGTTCTTCTTTTAGATCTAATTTGTTAACTCATTTGTTAATAAAAAAATATTGATTATCTATAATTTTTCAAATTTATAGTTATATTGTGAAGCACATTATCACATAAAAAAATATCTTTATATTTTTAATAATTAAGAGTTTTGAAAGTGATCATAAGGCAATTTTCACTTGTCATCAGGTACAGAAAGCAATTCCTTTAAGTGTTTTGTATTTATTATTAATTTATTAGTCGAGATTCATGCTCCCTTCTAGAGTCAAATAAACTTGGTTAATAATTAATAAAATTCTTAATAATATAAGTATATAACACAAATATTAATATTTTAATGGATTGGTCACGGTAAAACGCGTGATCAACAATTAATAAATATAAAATTATGGATATATGAATTTTTTTGTTAATTGATTATTAATTTTAAATGTCGTTATTATTTCTTCTCTCGTCACTAACCATTATAATTTGATCGATTATAAAATAATTGTAAACCAATAGGAATATAAATAATAACCATGTATGATGAGTATAGACTTTAAGATATATCAAACGGTTACAATGTAAATAACAGAATCATATACCCGTCTGTCAAAACGAAAGGATATCAACTGCAACATACACGTTTTATTTTCCAAGACCTAACATGACCATCTTGTGTATCTTCATACACTCCACATGCATTATAGTTTATACTTATACCGGACTTTAATGTCACAGTATTTTTTTTTGTCGATACGTACATTATATATTCCCATCTATTGTTATTTTTAGTCCTAAGTCCTAACTACAACCATGTGAATTTTTAACAAACAAAGCCAAATTTTCATCAAAATATACATTGGAGTCAATAAATCACATATTTCACCACCTATATTGTATTTAATTTGTATACGTATTGCTTTACTGTTTTTTCCCCTGTATTTATATCAATATTATTTTTTTCATACATGTTGCATCTTTTTTATCATATATATAACTATGGTTCAAAGATTTTCACTATTTCAGTGGTGAGACCAAAAAAAAAAAAGTCTCTTCAAGTTGATGAATATACACTTGAAGTGCAATGTGTCTTTCAACATTGTTTGAAACTCCGAAGAAAGAAAGCAGCATGTAAACAGTAAAATAATGATAATATAATAATAAATTAATAATAATAATAATAAACAAAAAGGCATAATGCACATGCACTATATGCACATCATCCATTCATCCTGCAGAAGAAAAATATTTGAGAAAGCCAAGAATGGTATAGTTTTAAAAAATTGACCAATTACCGTTTTGTTGAAAGTCTACGTGATCACAGTAATGCTGGCCGAGCCCGAAATACAATTAGACAATTAGGGTACAATTGGTCACGCGCTAACTCTTTTTTTCATTTTCTCACACTCCACCTTCACAAATCACACCGTATAATAATCTTCTATTTTTAGATTTTAATTACGATGCCATATATACTTATAGATACAACTATTTGTATACCAGATAACTATTCCCCTCTCCCCCTTTTTTTTTACCCCTTTCTAGTTGTAGTTTACGTTGGAAAGAAGCATATATAGATGGAAAGGCATTGCAGATTCAATCATGTAAATTGGCCGTCCGATTCCTTTAATAATTAATCCCAGGACAAAAGTTGAGATCTAAATATGTACAACTTCCTAGCTAGCTAAACCATAGGCGCTTCCAAATAGAGGAAGTTTTAGCCTCTACGTATCATCACAATATGCATGTTGTAACTATCACTTACACCAATAATGCACCTTTTGCTGACCACTCCAAAACCCATTGGTTGTTAACCGTAGCTACCAGCTACTACCATTTTCCTGTATTAGTCATGCATTTACTGTTTCACGCCAATTATACTCAAAATTAGCTTGTACACTATCTTTTGTGATAGTTGCAATTAAACCTCGCCTAGTCGATCAGGAGTGATGTTTAACCCAAAAAAGAATCATTTTACGAGTTTTTACTCTTATTTCTTAAGAAGTGACATGATGACGACAAAATGTTGCATGGGAATGTCCTATTTAAAGAGATTTGGTTAAGAGGACAAATCCAATTCTAGAAAAATGGGTAGTCATTAGGAAGATAAAGACACTGCCCCGTCCTAACTGGAAAGAAAAAGTTGCAACGGAAAATTTAGTATATTTAGATATTTTTCTATAATAAACATTTTTTTAAAGATTTTAAAGTGGCCATACATTAAAAGCAAGGGTGACTTAATGATAAAATGTAACCTATGAATGAAATTAAACAAAATTAAAGGAGTTTATTTTATAAATACTGTTATTATAAGGATTACATTAAAAATTACATCAAACTATATAAATATTAATTTTAATTAATGAGATAAATTTATAATATAATCTTTTAATCTTTTTAAAGACCAATAATAAAATGATACTAATAGACAAAGTAATTTACCCCTAGATATCTAATTAATTACCAATAATAATAATAATAAATAAATAAATAAACAAATTTAATTTGAATAAATCGTAAATTTTCAACAGAAAATTATCATCAATGTTAAAGTAAATTGTAAAAACTTGGAATACATATTAAAAATGATATTTTTAAGTTCAATCAAGTGTCAAAAATTAATGTATTATAACTCTATTTATTGGATTAAGAAAAATATATTTGGCTAAAAATATTTTCAAAATCTTTATAAGAGTATTCTCTAATAAAAATACTAATATTAGCTATAAAAAAATTGAATGGATCATGAAACACTTCTTAAGTTGAAATTGAAATTGTAGTCATTCCCTGTGTGTTTAGCTATTAAATCTGTACCCACTAATAAAAATAATAACGAAGTACTAGTAAATAAATATTTTTTTTAATAAATTTTCTATATTGCAAAGGAAAATAGTATATGTGTATTATTTTTATCTTAATATTAAAAATTATTTAAAATATTTATTTTTTATACTATAATGAAAAAAGTACAAATATTAGAGTAATAAATCGTTAAAAAAAGTAAAACAAAATAGAAGGATGCCAACTGAGCAGAGGCAGCAGCTGGTTCCATTTCTCCTCCAAAGCAACCAACTCACTCAAACTCACTCACTACCACACTACCACTGTGTGTGTCCTGCCTGCGTCAAGCGTGCGTGCCAAACTGCACTCAAATACTGAAATACTCTTTCTCTCTGTTTCTCTCTCATTCTTTCAATATTTCTGGTTGAAATAAATTGAAGTGAGCACACACCCTTTCTTTACTTACTCTTGTTCATTCCATAGCCAGCCTGACACAATGCTTCCTCTGCTTCTCTGCCTCCTCTGCATTCTCCTCACCCCCGTTACGTCCCTCAACCAAGAAGGCCTCTACCTCCAACAATTCAAGCGCACCCTCGACGACCCCGACAAT
>JASCZI010120900.1:56920-74922 GCA_036250425.1 Stylosanthes scabra | reverse complement strand
AAAAGTGACATATACAGTTTTGGTGTTGTGATACTTGAATTGGTTACTGGGAGGCGTCCGGTGGATCCTGAATTCGGAGAGAAGGACTTGGTAAAGTGGGTGTGCAGCACCCTGGATCAGAAAGGGATGGACCATTTAATTGACTCGAGGCTCGATTCTTGTTTCAAGGACGAAATCTCCAAGGTCTTCAACATTGGCCTCTTGTGCACCAGCCCTCTTCCAATCAACCGGCCCTCCATGAGAAGGGTGGTGAAGATGTTGCAAGAGGTTGCAACAGAGAAGCAAGTGAAGCCTGCCAAGAAAGACGGCAAGTTAACCCCTTATTACTACGACGATGCCTCGGATCATGGAAGTGTTGCTTGATTCAAGGCCCTGCAACTTAGAAAAGAAAGTTTGAAGCTTCTGATTAACAACAAGCTAACTTTCACTCCATCTTCTTTTCACTCATGACAAAGTTGACCAAAGAAAAGAGAAGAGGAAGATTCAAATGAGGAATTCGTGTTCAACTCTAGAGTAGAGTCTACATCAGACAGAGGTGCTTCCCTTCCAAAATCAAGTTGGTGCTTTTCATTATAACTTTATTTTTAGAATTTATATTTTCCTTTGTTAAAAAGAAGTATAAGTTTTTCAGGGTACATGTATATTCGTGACAAGAATTTTTCCTAGTCTCTTGCATGGGACAGGGATTTTATAAATTTGTAATATCGATAGCTTCTAAGGAATTCAGGTCCTAACTCATAACCAATCTCCTCAGGCTATATACTATTTGAGCTACCCTTATCTACAAAGTTGGCTGGCTTTGAAAATCTGAAAGCAACACTCTATACAACACTTTTTCTTTTCTAGATCATATTAACTTAATAGTAGTAGATGATAAAGCCTGAGTAAAGAATGGAATCAGTAGCTTGATTATTCTTGAATGCTCATAATTATTTTTGGATATTTCTATCTTAAATGCTTAGACTCTTAGACTCTTCTAAGCTTGAGAATTTGTATTTCACTTGTGTGGTGTGTACAGCTATAATTCGTTAGTAAATGAGGTTGTTAGGAAGGCGTTGTCCTCTCCGGGCCCTCTCTTTAAATTGCAGTTTCCATTCATTTGGGACTGCGATTAATGGTGATAGGTTACTATTTATCCTTAGAAAAGGACTATGGCTTTGCGGTACTGAATTTATTTATTTATTTATTTTGATGAGACTAAACAGTAGAATTTTGTCCTCTATTTCTAGTTCTCATTGTGTCTAGTCTATTGGTCATATTTATATGTCAACTACTTTATTGTCCGATGAAAGGTAAACGAAATTATTGCAAGATTAATGCCAGATTGAGCATTTTAACCACTTCATTTTTTAAGTTCTCTGTATAGGGTAGTTGCGGCAACCTACAATGATATTATTATTCCAAGCTATTTCTTTTCTGTCAAGACTAGTGGTAAAATTTCTTCCTTTGCAAGTTCTGCCAAATGCTTGACGGTTTCACAGAACAGCTTCCTGTGGATCTTAGTTTGATGTCTCTAAACGTGCCAATGCTAGCAGTTTCAAATGCCAAGCCATGAAGCCAATGCATAGGCCATAAATGCAGAATGCTGAGGCTGTAGGACCATTCTGTGGCCGTGTCACTTGGATGCTACTGAAATTCAAACTGATTTATTGGTAAAACTGATTAACTAGTTTAGAACAGTGGACTAAGGTTTAGATTCTCAATCACTTATTTACCCATATTACATTAGATGCCACTGGGCCAAAACTTGTCACCCTTAAAAAAGGGGGCATTTCTTATACATGCAAAGGGCAGCAAATTGCAAAGTGAAGGGATGAAGCCCCAATATAATGTTCAATAAGCCCAAACCTTTTTTTGGTAGAAGGGTATCCTAGGCCCGGTCGGCCCAGATTAATCCTTGTCTCTTTCGGGGGGTTTGACGTGGCCACATCCCCTTCTGCATACATATTCCCTACAAGGTTCGAACCCGGAATTAGACACTTAAACAACTCAAGCCACTTACCACTTATGCTAGGGAATATGGTTCAATAAGCCCGACTTTAAAATCCCCAAAACATAATTTGGGCCAGAAAAACACAAGTCTAAAATGGGCCTGATCTATTATGAATTTATTAGAATATTCTTAAAGGAGTTACTAAGATTTTAAAAAATAAAAATGATAATAAAGTATGAAAAAGTTTTAAGGTAGGAATATTTTTATTGGTTAATCATGAACAAGTCCATGTTATACAATGATTATTGGACAATGAGAAGAGAGAAAAAACAGAAAATAAAGAGAAAAGAAAGCAATTGTAGAAACTGAATTAACATTGCACCAAAAAAGAGAGAAAGAAACTGAATTAACACTGAAAATGTGAAATAAAGATACAAGCCATAATAAAGAGGCTACTTATATAATGTTTACAGCCATATACTTGTATTACACCATTCTTATGTTCATGGAGATATATTTGGTATTTGTTTATCATCTTTCAACTTTTTCTTCAACCGTACAATGTCTCACCAACTTTGAATCATATATGTGGAAATTTTCTTTTTTGTGATCGAAGAGTATAATTGATTAATGCATGCTCAAATATTTTATTTTTTTGAGTCAGGAGAAACACTTCCTATGATGAAGCTTATTGCATGCTCGCGACTGCTCGTGCATACTCATTGATGCTCGATTGGTTTCAAGTTTCAACCAATGACAAATAATCGAGAGGGTTTCCTAGTATTTCTGATGATGGCATTAACATTTTGGCTTCATCCGAAAAGAGGTTATCCCGTTATGTAGAATTGTAGATGATGAGTATCAGAGTGAAAGTGGTGGTGGTGTCAATAAAGAAACTGATGTTTAAAACACTGGGATATATATGAGAAATTTTGTGAATCATTATTCAATAAGACGTTGCTAAACAATAAAGATGTGACAATGGCTTTATCACGAGGGAATTGAAGTTGATATGCTAATATATGGTTACGTGTGGGGTGGGGATCTCTTTATAGTTTGATGAGAGCGAAAGTGACCCTTGGATTTCTTTTCCAGTTTCAATCAGCTTTTCGTTTTTATTTGTGTATTGGTCTTTCGTTATTCAACTTGTGATTGCTCTTAAGCATTTATTTATCGTAAATACAAAGTTGTGGTATTTTGCTGGAAATTCTGAATAAGTATCAAAAGCTTATTACAAGGGACCCATAATCACGACTCGTGATGCTGATTATTTGATACAGGTAATTTTTTATGATTTGTGATAATATTATACTTGGTTGGATTTTTCAGCTACCCTGCAGCTCATTTTCGTTGACAACTTTCTGGGCCAATAGTTATATTTTATAATTTTTTCATTTCATTAAAGAAATAAAGCATTTGGTGATTGATGAAGGGAAGAGTGTTGTTTCCGCTATGGGCAGCAGCCACCAAACAGAAGCAATCTGGGAGAGGCCCATTATATGGATTGGTCCTCCTTCTTCCCATACACGGCCAAGACTCAAGAATCCATCCCTCTCTCATCCTCTCCAGGGTGTCAAACGGGCCTAAATTTGTTGGGCCGACCCGCTTAACCCGTCGAAAAAGGCAGGCCAGGCTATGATTTCAAGACCGTGTTAATTAGAAAACTCGCCTAATCCGCCTCGTCTAGCCTACGGATTTTGACGGGTTTCGACGGGGCGTGCCAGCCCGCCGGGCCTCATTTTTCCTCTACCATTTAAAGAATTAAGAAAATAATTAGTTAATTAATAAAAAATATTGTAAGTTATTGAAATTTTTTGAAATTATATTAAAAAAAAGTCATAATTAATTAGATATATTGGATAATATTTAGCTAAATATTATAATTTATTGAAATATTTGTGAAATTATATATTTTTTCTTAATAAATTTAATTATTTTTTTAAAAAAATAGGCGAACCCGCCAAGCCCGCCAATCCGCCATTAGGCAGGGCGGGTTATGATTTTAAGACCGCCACAATAGACGGGGCGGGACGGGCCGGCCCGTTTGACATCCCTACCCAAAAAAAAAAAAAAAAAACCTTAACTCAATTGGCTTATAAGAGTGACCAATTCTAATTTAAACTTGGAGGTATAGGTGATAAAACGGGTCAAATCAGCCGGGTCAGTCCATCGAAAAAGGATTGACTGAGCTAAAATTTTGAATCCGTCAAGCCCGTACTGTCAAATTGACGGCGGGGTGGACTGGCTTGTCAAATTAAAATATTTGGATATTAAAAATATATATACATATGAGTAATAAAAAATTTAATTTGTATTCTTTATTTATTTTACATTTTTATATAAGTTATATTATAAGTTTCTTATATGGTTATTTAAATATTAAATTGAGATTTTTATTTTTATATTTCAAAGTAATTAGATAATAAATTTTGTAATAAATAAATTTATTAACATGGAGAATTGAGAAGAAAATATTGAAAAAGATTAGACTATTTTTATTTGTATTTAAATTTTAAATAAATTATTATTTATTATATTATTTTTAATAAATTTAAATATTTTTTAAAAGAAAAAATTTGAGTGGCCTAACCCGCTGGGGGCCGCCAATCCGCCATAAAGCGGTGCGGGCTAGAATTTTGAACCCATATCATTTTTTAGCCCGCCCATTTTTTTGCGGGTTTTGGCAAGACGGGGTGGGCTAGCCCGCTTTGCCACCCCTACTTAAAGATGAAACTCAATTTATTTCTTAAATTTGAATCGTAAATCAAAATGACAATCGAAATTTATAGTTAGATACTCAATTTAGATCCAGAAATTTGAAATCATAACTCACATTCGCCCTTCAACCCCATTTCTCACTCATTCATATTCACCAAAAACTTAAAATAAAAAATATCACAATTCTTTTTAGATTTAATTTCCTTGCATCCAGACTCTAACCATTACATTGTCACTTAACCGTCCACATCATTGCATCATTAATAAAAATGAAGTTGAAGGGTGAATGTAAATTACAATTTCAAATTTCAGAATTTAAACTTAGTAGTTATAAATTTCAGGGGTCATTTAGAATTACGATTCCAATTTCGAGGATAAAATTAAATTTTAATCCCTAAACTTGGTATGTAACTACCCAGTAAAGCCTAGTGTGCAGCCGAGTTGTGTTCAGATTAGCCTAAGTGAAGTTCGAGAAACCAAATAGTTTGAAAAAAAAAAAAAAAAAAACTTCCCAAATGATTTGTCGACGAAAATAACCTAAGATAAAAAAAAGAATTTTAAAAAAGGATAAGTTACCAATATAAATCAAAGGAGCAAAAAATATCAAATTACACCATTTAATAAATAATGATCATGAATAATGCTATTCATATATCTTTTTAATAGACACTATTTTTACCATTGTATAAAAATACCATTATTATAGGTGAATCACAAAAAATGGAAGGCAGTTAACACATCAATAATTGTATTTTATACGAGTGTCAAAATGTGATTTTTCACTTAAAAAATATAATTTTTCATCTCATGAATCATCTTTATACTTCTTAGTTAGGTCTAAATGTAATACAAATTATTTATGCTAAAAATAAATAAATAAAACACATTAATGCAACGAAGAGAATAATGTTATTAGAATAGGCAAATAAACAGAACCCGTGGTAGGGTATGATGGTTACTGGAATATGCTGCTCCCTACTACGGATCATGTGTAACGCATTTTACACAAATCAGTGGCACGCTTCTACGAATTTTTTGTTTTTTTTAAACCATAGTGCCCTGCCGACGATTCTATAAATATGGAAACCACTTCTATGGATTCTTTGTTTTTTTTTAAACCATAGTGCCCTGCAACGATTCTATAAATATGGAATGATGCAAACGATCGTTATTTACCAAGTGCATGGTATAATTGATAATTTCTTGCTCATTTTAATTTATATTGGTAACTTATCTTTAAAAGAATGTCCATCAAAATAGTTTAAACTCGAGTAAATTATAATTGAATAATTATTTTAAATTAAATCATGACAATCTGATCATTTTGGAAAAAAAAAATTACCTTTTGAAGGTTTTTTTAATTATTTTGGTGATTTTTCCGGCACGAAAATCTATTAAATTTTGTTTTGGTGGAAAAAAAAAAAGCTTGTTTTATTTGCATTTGTGGCAAAGGCTGATATAATTTTATCTGAGTAACTGTTTGGAAAAAGAAAATGTAAATAAATTGGTATTGGAGATTAATAAGAGGGAGAAATCAATAAAATAACTATTTTTTCTTCTTTTAATTGAGTTTCTATATCATATTGCAATTTGTAATTTGATTTTTATCGTGATAAAAAAGTTAAACTTAACAAAATATTTCGTGATAAATTGAGATATTCTACTACTAATTAATAAAATGCATCCTTATCTTTTGAAAATGATAAAAATGTCCTTATTTCACTTAGGGTTTGTTTGATTGGAAGGAAGGGAGTGGGAAGAAAGGGAGTAGGAAGAAAGGAAGGGAAAGAAAAGAAATTGAGTGGATTTTTATTTTCTTTTGATATGTTTGGTTGAAAGGAAAATGGAAAAAAAAAAAAAGAAAATAATTTTTTTTTTGTTTGGTTGGATAGAAAATTAAAAGAAAAGAAAAATATTTTAGCTTTAAATTACATTTTCAATCTTATATTATAAAAGAATATTTTATCTTTTATAAATATTATTTACTTTAAAATAGATAAAATAATATAATCAATAATTAAATACACTTATTATCATTATAATTTTTTTTATCATTATTATAAAATAAATATATTGATACAACCAATCAATTATTAATTAATTTGAAATAAATAAAACAAAATAAAATTTTTATGAAAGGAAAATATAAAAAAATTAAGAATGGATTCAAAAAATAATAAATTAATAATAATAACAGCAACGAATAGAAGTAATAATGATAAAAGAATTGAGTGGGAAGACATAAAAAAAACATGGGAAAAGACAAAAAAAAATTAAAATGTTAAAAGAGAAAGATTGAAGGGCAAAATAAATAAAATAATTAATTTAACCATTCTTTTTTCATTTTTCATCCAAAATGGAGAGAAAGGAATCTTTAGTGGACCCACACACTATTTCAATTTTCCTTTCCATTTTTCTTCTTAAACAAATAAGGAAAAATTAGTTAGTTCTTTTCTATTTTTTACCTCTCCTTCTTCTTCCCTCACTTTTCCTCTAAAATAAACAAGCCCTTAGTCTCACACTCACTGTGGGAGTTCCATTTGAAAAAGGAAGTTGCTGCCGTAAGAAATGCATGAGTGAACTGACAAATGGGTTCTAATATGAAAGATGTGTCCATTATGTTTATGATTTTTTATTTTGAGGTTTTTTATGCTTGAGTTTATTTTTTCTTTTTGTGATGTGAGTGGAGCTAGTGACTCTTGCATTTTACTTTTGTTGATTTTGCTCTGTAAATTATTGCTTTCGTAGGGATCTAAATTACCAAAAAAAACTAGAGAGAGCGGCTGATGAGACATTAAATAAAATCAAAATATATGTGTTTGGTGTGAGGGTTGTACATTCACTTACACCAACACCACTACCACCGTTATCATTTCTTCCTGTATTTCTTTGTCAAGATTAAAGTTTGCGTCAATAAGTGATAAATTTGAACACAAAGGAAATGACTTAGCTTCAAATCATGAATGTCATGAAATGAGATGAGAAGAGATGTTACAGTTGCAATGGTTCTTTCCATGAGGGGAGGAGAAGAATAAAAAGGATGTTGGTGGTTGGTGTAGGAGCCATATTCGTGGCGTTAATGGAAGTCACTGGAAACTAACACTAATGGCTAATGGAGTAAAGAGATTTCATGGAAATAAAGCTTGAAGATAAGAATATTGTAGTCAATTATTCACAACTTATTAACATATTTTTAATGTTTAATGTTAAAATGGATAAAATTACAAATTTTAATATGGTATAAAGATTTAATTAAAAAAAAAAATAGGAATCTAATTAAAAATTTTGTCAAATTATAAGGACTAATAAATTAATTTAACCAATAATAAATTATATATGAAAAAACAGTCAAATATGTGGAGGAAATTAAAATGAAAAACTTAACTAATTCAATCAGGTACTTGCCATGATAAAATGAAAAAAAGTGAAGAAAATGAAAAGTAATCAAATCCATGAATCAAAATAATTACAAATAAATTTTGTTAAAGTTAATACTTACACATCAATCTAATGGTTTATTATTTTTTTCTTCATATTTTTCATTTTTTTTCTTTTCACAAGAAAATATCTTTAGAAAAGAACACATGTGTATATAAAGTGGGATATACTAATATAGATGTATAATAAATTTTTTTAGGAATCATTTCAAGTGTTTAATGATTTACAAATTTAAATAATGTGTAATTTGGGAAAGAGATACTTCAGGTATTTATATTGTACAATAATTTAATAATTTTACTATAGTACTGAATTATTGAGCATAAGTAATTTTAGGAATTTTTTTTTTATCAAAGATAATAAAAAAAGAAGAACTCGAAATCCTTTTTGGGAGAAAGAAACAAATGTCATTTAAACTAAGCAAGTGATTTTAGCACCTAAAATGCCATGTAGCATGTTTGTATTAATTAGGCATTTGTAAGGCAGAAATGCAGAATAGAAACGGACAAAATTCACAATAATTATGTGCTTCTTTACCAGCTGTTTTGGGGCAAAAGTCTTGTGTTCTCACTTCCCACTCCCCACTCGATAATTGCATTTCAGTTGTCCTTTTTCAAACATGGTTACCCATGCCAATAACTCCACCTTGATATTTATCTTCAGAAATAAATTGACCCTCAATTTCAAGCCAATTTTCCTGTTTATCACCGAAAAAGAAAAAGCAAATTTCCTGTTGCAACATATGTTCTGAAGTTCTTAAACTTTTCACTCAACAAACAATTTGCATACTTAGGGAATAATAAATATGGAATAAATGCATAAAAACACATACGAGAAATTTTAGGATGGATAAATGTGCAATAAAAAATTTAAAATGACAAAAGTACATTAAAAATAATTAACTAAGGAAAAAATTACCTCTCATATATATTTTTATTTATCGTTAATTAATAATAAATGAAAAAAAATATACTAAGCATGTTATTTTTATTTGTTATTAATTATGTTTAGGTGTATTTTTCATTTTAAATTTTTTGTATGTATTTTGTCCACCTAAAATTCTTTTGTATGTATTTTTATCTATTTATTCTTGAATACAGCTATACAAGCATTGCCTCTGAACTTAAAAGGTTTTATATATTTTTGGAAACGTTTTAGATATACTCAGGAATAAAATATTTATGTGCTTTTAGCTATTGATTTTTTTTATTTTAATTATAAAATATATATATGATTAAGATTAATAACAAAAGATGCTGAAATACCAAAATCCCTGATTATACCTAAAATATTTTCTATATTTTTTTGAGTGACTGAGAAAGCCCCATATATGGTTGTGTCAGCTTCTTTTTATTCTCTTTTCATTTTTATTTGTATTTTTTATCAACAATTCTATTTTCACATCAAAATTAATTAATAGTGTATAATACATATTAAAATATAAAATACATAATGAAATAAGTTAAATTACATATGTATTTTATATTTTAATATATTTTATATGTGATGACTAATTTTAATAGCCGATCTTAATATACACATATAATAAATTTTTTTTATTTATAATTTTTGGACAAGTGTTAACTTTATATGGTTAGACTTATAATTAAATTTATTTTGTAGTACTTCCAATCATTTCTCAATTTTTTATAGGTTGTGCTATTTGTATATTAAAATTAGTCACTAATATATAATACATTTTAAAATACAAAATATATATTAAAAATAATAAAATTATATAATATTATAAATGTATGGTGGCTAATTTTAGTGATTAATTTTGGTGTGCAAATAATACTATTATTAATTTTTTATATATACGAACGTACGAGGTATAGTTGATAGTTTTTAGACACCATGCACCTTAAGAGCAAAATGGAAAAAGAAAACAAATATGCAACATATAAAATTTATTTGTTAAATCAGTAATTTATATAAAATATAGGATATGAAATATACATTAAATATATGTAAAATAATTTGTGTATATATGTAAATACATATTGATTGATTTTTAATATATACGTAATATTTATTTCTCTTCTAGCTATCAACTCTAAATATCTTTAATTTATGGTTTGGCATTACATTTTAAATAACATTTTTCAATGTTGATGGTTAAATAATGGCTAAAATAAATTAACCTCGATGGTCATTAACGGTGTTCACGGGTTGGGTTGGTTCGAGTTTGGGGAAAAATAAGAACAGAACTGGTTAAATTTTAATTGGTTTGAGTTGGTTTTAGTTTGTGATTTTTTTAAGTGAATTTGAACCAAACCGAACCAATTAAATGTAAGTGGATCAGTTTGCGTAATTTGGTACTCAATTGAAAATAAAAATTTGAAAAAAATAAAAAAATATTTATGCAGATAATAAATAATAGTAAAAAATAGATAAAAGATAATATATTATCAAATTTATAATTAAAAGAATATAATAATGTGGATTAGGACTAGGAGTAGGGATGTGACAAGGCCAGGCAGCCCAACAGGGGCCTTGAGCCTGGCCTACATTGAGCCTTGTTAGGCCTGGTCTTTTAAAAATATTTAATAAATTCAGCCAAAAATAAATGCCTTTTTATATATATAGGTCAGGCTTGAGTCATAAAAAAAGTCTTTTAAGTCTAAGAGGTTGGCCTATTTATTTTTATTCATAAAAATATACTACAAAAATATATTCTTTGTAGATTCAAAAATATGATTTTGTTCTATGTTAGATAAATTCAAAGATCCAATTAATAGCAATCCAATTTATACAAGTCTTTAAGTTATAGGCCCAGTATTTATACCCTATCAATTATTGAAATGTTCTTAATGGGCTTAGTCTAGTCTTAAATTAAACAAAAAAAAAGAAATATTGAAACTTTTTTATTGTTATAGGCTCAAAAAATAAGGCTAAGATCAGGCCAGACTTTTTAAATAATCCATATCAGATCACAAAAAAAGCTTACAATAAATAATAGGCAAAAAACAGATTAACTAAATTTTATGTAGGCCAAGCCTATTAAAGCAAAGCCTTGTCTAACCTGGCCTTATAACACCCCTAACTAAGAGGGATAAAATTGTATATATATTATTACTTTAAAAATTAATATAAATATAATTGGATAATTAAATTAATTTCGATCAGTATTGTAACTCTGAAACCAATACTCAAACCGATTAAGGTTGGATTGATTTAGATCCGATCCCGATTAAATCCGATTGAACCTGGTTCGAGTTGGTTTATATAGCATTCCTCTATTTTGAAAAAAAGATTAGACCTTTCTAGTTACGGGAAGTGATACTAAATTACTAATTAAACAAAAAAAATTATATAATATATACCATGAAAAAATCAACCACAACTCAAATGTAATAAATGAATGAAGTGATACGAAATTAATATTAGGAAGTCATTAAATCTAATTAGAGAGATTATGGAATTAAAAAGAAAAAAAAAGAAAGAAAATAAGAATATTAACTATTATGGGTCATTAATATTATTAGTTCTATAGACTTTCTGTAAATGATATCACCACCTCCTAGAAAAGTGGTTTTTAAATTAAAAAATTAAATATCCTGTCAGCCTATATATAAGTTATACGTAAAATAAGATGTAACTATAGATATACATAACATTAGCTGATTGAAAAGATATTATCTTAATACAATCCATATTTTGGGAAATAAAAATGAAATGTATATATACAAATTATTTTGATGTAAAATTAATAGTTAAAAACAAATAAATAGTAATTTAATCAAACATATTAGATTATATAAAAAAATTTAATTATAAACTTTATAATAATGAGACGATTACACGCACGTGAGTCTCCCATCTCCATGGTTTATATGGTAGGTAGCTTTGAGAAAACCGTGTGTTTGTGCAAATGCCAAAAGCAAATGAAGCAGCCAGGCATGAACCCATAATCTGCGTAGGGCTAGATTTGTATCACATACATCATATCCATGCCGTTGACGTATCTCGTGTTTTGGTCGATACTTAATATCCATGTTTTTCAGAGTGCAACATATCACGTTTTTGGTATAACATAAAGTTTGTTCCTTCTCCTTCTTTCCACATTCACCCTTTACTCCTCATCCTTAACAAGACCAATCCCTATCCATACCGTGCATGAACTGGACACGCGGACATTCCCAAAGCTCAAAATTATTTTTAAAAAATATTTAAAATAAGAGTTTAAATTAATAATAAATGATAAATTCATAAAATAGTTTTAGTACAAACCATTTTATGAGTTCTCAGAGCCTTAGAATGCATGTAAACGTTTCTAAAAACAAGAACGCATGTCAAAACAAAGCCATAAAACCCTAAAGTTGAAGGCGTTAAAGTTGATCATAGAAACACAAATGGCAACAAAACAAGGAGCTTAACGTCCAAGTTTCAAGTTTGCGTAGCTTCTTTGAGAAGAAGCCCTCCAAGAAATGTCGGTTGGTGTATATTTAATGTATTGAAAATAAATATATAATCTAGAAATCTTAATGAAGGGTTAACCCTAATCTGTATTTGCGTCTTTTGTCCCTACCTGTTGCCTCGACCCTCTAAACCATTAGCCTCATTCTACATCATTTGTAAAATTTTAAAGTTGAAAATTTTGATGAAATCACTTTTTCCTAAAAAAGTTTAATCTAATACTAGAAAGCAACATAAATGATTATATTAACACTTTTTTTTAACATATCCCTCATGCAATACATTTTTTCTTCATTCCGAGTTTGCTTAAATTTTTAAATAGGCATTTTTTTTTTTAATTTACCGTATGCTATATTCATAACAATTTTATTTGTACATTAAAATTAGTTAATATGTATAATATATATTAAAATATAAAATATATACTAAAAAAAGTTAATTACACATGTATTTTGTATTTTAATATATATTATATATTATGACTGATTTTGGTGGTTAATTTTGATTTACACCTAAAACAACTATTCATTTTATTAGGGTTCAACAAGAATTCAATTTTAGACTTTTAGTTCAATCTCATGTCACAAAATTATCTTTTCCAAAAACTTAATTAATAAGAGAGGTAATATAAATGGTTATATATAGTTTCTCTTATGCCCACTTAATTTAGGGATATTAGATATTCATCCTAGATATACCACTTACAAAAAATATGCGTAATTTAATAGAGCAATACTGCAATAGTGTTACGAAATTAACATTAAAGAACCAATAATTAAGTTGGCGTCCAAAATTTAAAAAAAAAATTATGATCCAAGATTAAAAAATATTATTATCTAAACACAGAATAAAAATAATCAGCCATAAAAATTATCATATGTAATTCATCTATTATATTAATAAACAATACACATATATCTAACTATAGTTAAAGAAATATTCAATAAAATAATAATTAAACACAAACGAAAAATACAAAGCAGCGCTATTATTTTTTGGGAAAAAAGAAAGAAAAAAAAAACCCTAAAATCTTCTTCTTCTTGAACCAGCCAGATTGGTATACAAGTAAGAATTCAATGTTTCAAAAGGCAATTGAGTACGGGAAAATACAAAGAAGAATAAGTTCCTACCTTTAATTTCGGGAGAATGCAACAAAAGTACAGATAATTTCATTTATCTCCCATCGAAAACACCAGTATTTTTTGTTAGATGTATATGAACGTATACTAATATAAGTATTTTCTTCCTAGAAATAACAAGGTTGCTTTGTATTTTTGTGTTTAATTATTACTTTGTGAAAAAAAAAAACTATAGCTAGGTGTATATGAACTGTATACTAATAGGAGTACATATATAAATTATGACATGATTCAATTGGTAAATATAGGATGAGCATCTAATACCCCTAAATTAAGGAGGGTATCTCTAGAAAAAGAGACAAAAACTAGAGACGTACCTCTTATATCCTCTTCCTGATCCAAAACACCAAAGCAGTGCTATTAAATGTTTTTGGAATATATATATATATAAGGTGATGACCGACGAGGATGGCATGCATGCATACAATGCTACCTGAAAAGCCAAATGATATCAACAGAAACAACGTTCATATTTTTGGTTGTACTATTAAATGTTTTTGGAATATATATATATATAAGGTGATGACCGACGAGGATGGCATGCATGCATACAATGCTACCTGAAAAGCCAAATGATATCAACAGAAACAACGTTCATATTTTTTTTGTTGTTTTCATTTATTTAAACCTACAAATATAGTTTGGAAGGATTACGAGTAAGTGTGTATGCAAGCGTGTTTAATTTAATTTGTAGTGAAAGGATAAAGGCAAAGATAAGAGAGAGATGCGTTACTTGAATCAAGAAGTGTACGCGAGAAATGGGTTTAAAGGAATATACTGTGTATTGTTTATTCGTAAGACCAAGTTCATATTAACAAAATCAAAATCAAAATACTCTTTGATTTTAGAGAAAATATAATAATAAAAAATATTAAAAATTCTAGGTGTATAATATTTTTGAAATAACTCTAGCTTACTTAATTAATGATTCTAGAAAATCAGCTAGTTTTAAGCAATATCAATGCAGGATAATGTTGGTGGTATTCTTCGATGCAGTTTATAGCAAAATGGAGAACTAGATATGGGGTACTAACAACACCTTCAAAAATTCGAAGGGCATCCAAAACTAAAAAATTTTTTTTCTTCTTTGCATTAGGATTAATATTCTTCAACGTAATAGCAGAAAAATCAACTATGATAGTTGAATTGTATTGGATGATCAATGACCACACATTAAAAGAATAAAGAAATAAGGATTTCTCCTCGAAACTCTAGCAGAGCACATTAAAATTCAAAAGAAACGTTAAAATCTTAGCAGAGCACAAAACTCTAGCAGAGGTACAAGAGAAAACTATAACAAAGCATTAAAAGAAACCTATTAGGGCACAAAAAAAATCCTAATAAGACACCAGAAAAAATCCTAGCAGAGCACTAGGGTGAAAAAAAAAATCCTAAGAGTGTTTAAAGATGAGTCTATTAAAAATTATATTCGGGATAACAATTTTAGGGTATGTTTGTTAATTAAAGCGTATTGGTACGTTGATTTAAATTAACAAATACAATGTCGACACATGTGATTACTTTACCTATGTCAGCTTTTAATTTTTTAACTTTTTTATTAAATATTTATATCAATGTGTAGACTAAAATACCCTTATATATTCAAATTAAAATTTAAATTTATCCATTTAATTCTATTTTCCAAAAACCATAGGAAAGTTTTCAAATATGCCGGTATATCTATAATCTGAAACCGTTGATTTTAATTTAAAAAATAAAAAATATATATAAATCAAAATCAAGATTGCAAATTACAGGTATATCATTATACTTGAAAATTTTCGAAAACCATATAATCCTTACTACTCTTATTAACAAAAATATCTTACTCTAATAAACTGATGTAATTAAAATCATATTCCATTAATTAAATAAATATAAGCACACAATTAAAATTAAAAAAGTCTCAATACTCCAATCATACCCAAAAATTTCAAAACGAGATTGGAATAAGCATTCATGGGGTTATTAGCATACATAGAGTGCCCGGCGCATACCATGGCAAGAACGAAGAAGAAATCTGCCACAATCGGAAGATGAAATCTACCAGTACAATCGACTGGGTTGTTGCACTCAAGCGCTCGATTGGGAATTTGGGATTTTTGGGGTCTTGGGAATTTTGGTGTGATTGGGGTTTTGGTTTTTTTTTTTTAAATATTTTAGTTGTGTGTTTATGTTTATTTTTTTGTGACAAAAGAAACAAGCAAAACTAGATTAAAAGATCATGCTGCAGCAAAGACAAGAAATTATCTGTAGGAGTATGTCACTCCGAGTAAGCAAGCTAAGAAGTTACAGCAGTCTTAGCTAGAAAGTCCGCCACACCATTCGTTGATCGCTGAATAAGCATAATTCGCACCGACTATTGCCGAAGAAGAATGTCTTAGTCTTCAGAATCAACTCTTGATGATCACAAATATGTAAGCAATTTTGATGGAGTAAATTATAAGCCTCCCAACAGTCTGTCTCACAAATTACATTTCTGAAACCAGATTCCCGAGCAAGATACAGACCATGCCAAATTTCGAAAAGTTCACAAACTAGACTGCTATTGGCCCGAATACTCCCAGAACAACCACGCAAACAAAGTCCAGTTGGATCCCTAATAATGCACCCAAAATCGGCCAACTGCCCTCGAAAAAAGAAACTCCCATCACAATTAACTTTCACAAATCTGGAGGGGGGAGGATCCCAATTCAAACCAAAGAGGGGGAAAAGGAAGTATGACCAGAAGATGAGAGGAAAGCAAATTCACCTGCACTGTGCCTGCTTAACCCAACAATCTTGTCCATGCTTCAAGAATTACCAGGGCAAAATACATCATTATTCTTATCTCTCCAAACTCATCAAAAAACAACACAAAATAAGAACGCATATGAGATGCAGCAGGAACGAACCCAATCAAGACAAAGAGAGGAGGAAGCAGAACTAGGAGGATGAAAACCAAACCGTAGCCAAATTGAATGGATTTCGGGCAGAAGAGGAAACAGTGAGCCACCATTTCTGTAGTAATAGCACAACACATACAAACATCCGAGGAAGCCAGCCCACGTCTATAACGAAAGGAAGCAGTTGGGACTGCATCATGAAAAATTAACCAAAGCAGCATTTTAATCTTTTCTGGAACCTTCAAATTCCAAATCCAAAGCCAATTATCAACCGTATTCCAACCATGCTTGAGTTTTGCTAGCCAGTTGTAACCATCTTTAGTAGAGTAGACATGAGATAGTTCGATTTCCACACCCAACCCTTTCCATGGATACCTTGGCTATCTAAATTGATGGTTAAGATAAGTTGCCTCAACCAATTTGGAAGATTCGTAGACAAGCCATCCAGGTTTCAGGCACCATTTCTCTAGAGATCAGACAAGCGGAGATTGGTATCGTAATATGGACAAAAGGGAGCTTTGACGCTAAAGTACCACAAGGAAGCCAATGTGAATACCAGAAGGATTGGTCCGGATTCCCTGTAAACCAAATGAAACCATCCTGTAGCTTTACAAGAGCCTTAAGGATGCCACGTTAGGTACCTGAGACTTACGAAGGGGAATGCAAGCCCATAATATTTTCATTTTGAACGTATTTGGCAAGCATGATTTGGACCCACAATTTCTCCTGGGAGTGGTTAAGCTGCCAAATAAACTTACCAAGAAGAGCAGTGTTCACACAAACAGTATCCCTAATCCCAAGCCCTCCATATTTCTTTGGAGTGACAACTGTACTCCAATTAATCAGGCTAAGGGCCCGACCCTCTACCTTACCCTTTCAAAGAAATCGGCGAATCAGCCCATCAATCTCAGAACAAGTTGATGTAGGAAAGGAGATAACCTGCATCTGGTAAATGAGCAAAGATGAAGCAACAGACTTGATAAGGCAAGCCGCCCTGCTTTGTGTGTTTATGTTTATTTAAGTATTGTAATGTTATTTTAATTGTTTGATTTATTATAGAAATATATTTTATTAATAAGACTAGTAAAGATTATATGGTCTTTAACAAATAGGATTAAAAAGATAAATTTAAATTTTAACTTGAGTATATAAGGATATTTTAGTCTACAGATTAATATTA
The DNA here is from genome assembly GCA_036250425.1 of Stylosanthes scabra. Taxonomy (NCBI): domain Eukaryota; kingdom Viridiplantae; phylum Streptophyta; class Magnoliopsida; order Fabales; family Fabaceae; genus Stylosanthes; species Stylosanthes scabra. The sequence continues at coordinate 57,210 of JASCZI010120900.1, read as the reverse complement.
ATATTTAATAAAAAATTAAATGATGATGTGGATAAAAAAATCCTATATGTCAATATCTTACTTGCTAATTTAAATCAATATACCCATATATCTTAATTAACAAATTTACCGAAAAAAGCATTTAATTTTAGTTAGTACATAACCACGTTGCCACATACATTCTGTCGATGTATTTATTTATTTTTATATCAACCAATAAAAATATATTAATCAACTAAATATTAAAAAATAAAATTGAATAAACTATACTGATTATATAATGTCACTCTGCTTCTAATTACGTTTCAAAT
>JASCZI010120900.1:38996-54710 GCA_036250425.1 Stylosanthes scabra | reverse complement strand
ATATATATATATATATATATATATATATATATATATATATATATATATATATATATATATATGTTTTTCCACGAGAGGGCGTGTGTCATTCTCAGAGAAGTTATATAATTAGGAGGAAGGAGTAAATAGGTGGTGGAAGAATCACATCTTTTAACCTACTCATTCATGTATGTTACAAGGAATGAAATGGGGATGCTTTTAGTACAGTTGTCAATGTGACTATTGACTACCAAACTCAAATGGTGGTGGCATAATATCTCATGCATATATGTAGAAAACGAAATGTAAATAATAAATGTGAGACTTTCTTAGAAGCACCCTCACCATATATAATAAGAAAGGATGAAAAGATCACATTCGTAATTAACCATTGTTCAACGTTTAAGCTTTTATAATGAGGTGGGTGTTCACGTACATATATTTATCTAATCTAATATATAGAATACATAACATATATATTTTGTAGGGTCTATTTAGAAAAATGAAAAAAAAATACAAAACATTTAATTTTTATTCCTTTACTATATATCTCTTTACTTTTTCACTGTGTCAACATATTTTTTTTCGTAACAAAATATGAAATTAAGACAATTTGTAAGCAATAATGTCTTGGATTATTCATAAAAATAGAGGATTGTTTTGTAAGAATGTATGCATACTTAGGAATCATGATATGAATAAATAATCATTTAACACTTTACTTGTTTATATATATATATATATATATATATATATATATTAGGAGGATTATATTTGCAAAAAAAATTGAGTGTGTTGAGCTAATATTTAGAAAAGAGAGGATTACTTTTCTGTTAAGAATATATATTCAAAAGATGATGTTTTAAATTTATTACCATTTGTTTATCAATTCTTTCTCTATTATAACATTAGGAACAATTTTAGTTTTTGGTCAAAGTTATTGGGATCAAAATAGTATTTAATCTGATCTTTACAAAAATGAAAATACTACTTCACGTTTTTAATCAATTTCATTTGATGTGCTATTAACAAATGGATATCAAACCTAACATACAGGTGTTGAGGAAAGCCTTTTAACTTTTTGATGCAAAAATTTGCATAAAAAAATATTTGGAAGCAAATAAATTAAAAATCAGCTAAAAAGGAGTTAAAAATTACTGTTGAATTAATTGAATAATATTAAATATAATAAATAGATAATTATAAATGTTGTATTTAATTATGAAATTACATATACTAAAGTTAAATAAAGTTACTGTGTGGCTATGTACAACTATAATCTTCCATCTCCATTGTGTTAATGTTATCTAACCCTAGGCTAATGAGTATTTATTTCATAATAAGAATAGAGCTTTGATGATGAATTGATATTATTATTGTTTGGCAGGAGTAAGCAAAGATGGACAAGTGCGTCACTTCTTTCACAGGCCTTCAAAGGCATACACAACTGGAACAAGGAAGAGAAGAAAGGTTCACACTGACGATGAAGGGAGCGAGACTAGGTGGCACAAAACTGGCAAAACCAGACCCATCTCGGTTGCTGGTTCAGTGAAGGGTTTCAAGAAGATACTTGTTCTCTACACCAACTATGGCAGGCAGAAGAAGCCCGAGAAGACCAACTGGGTCATGCATCAGTACCATCTCGGCTCCAACGAAGAAGAGAAAGACGGCGAGCTCGTCGTTTCAAAGGTTTTCTATCAAACACAGCCTCGTCAGTGCGGAAACTCCCTCATTAACAGTAACAAGGATGCTTATGATGATGAGAGATTATTGATGAGTCACCACCAGCGAAGTAGTGTTAACAACATTATCATTAATAACAGTGTGAATGACATTAGCATTGCCTTACCCAGGAACAGCAACAATAACAGTGCAGGTTTTGTGGATTATTATAATCCCGGCGGTTTCATGAATATGAATTATGAACATATGAACGAGACTACCTCACTGCCGCAACTGATTCCGAATATGGTGGTGCAAGGTGACACCTCTTCTTTCATTCGGTTAGCTGCTATGGATGCAAACAAGCCCAGGATGGACAGAAAATAGCTTAATTAAAGCAATGACTTCTTGAAACTTTTACAGTAGTAGTATGACAATGACTGCATATATATATAGCTAGCTCCATGCATGTTGATGGTTTCCTAATATGCTTATAATTATTATTATATGATGACTGTATTTAATCTATTTTTATATACATAGACATATTCATTAAATATATAGGAATATATATTAGAATGAAGGAGAATCCAGGTTAAGGAAATAATTAAGGACTGAATTGGCTTCCTTAATCCCTTATAATATATATATCTTGACCTTTGCTGATTGATAATGTTGAGACTCGAGAGATGACGAACAACGTCTTTCCTGTACTGTACTTTTATCTTAATTATAATGTACAGGTAAATTCGAAAGTTTCTTTAATTATTTGCTAGCTTAATCTTAAAACTCTGCTGCTTTCTTCTGTTGACAAAAAAAAAAATAAATAAAACTCATTACTATTATTTTTATTGTTGTTGTTTTTTATCCATGTACAGAAATGAAAAATGTGAAAAATGTAATTTATTTTTCTATTGTTTATTGACATAAAAAATCCCAAAGAGAGGTTGAGATTTTTTTTTTTTAAAAAAAAGGTCCTTCTAAAAGAAAAAAAAAGTCCTTCTAAAAGGCCCACTCATTGAGAAACTAAAATTAAATTGAAGTGAAAAGATTGTTATAGATGATAGAAATTTATAAATTTTAATTTTAATAATTTTTATGATGGTTTAATTTTGATACATTATAAGATTTTATTTAATAATAATTTTGTATTTAATAATTAAATTGACTTTTTAAATAGAGAAATATTTGATGAAGAAGTCATTTTTATAATAAATTCAATAAACTTTTTGTTCAAAATCACCCACGTAACATGCATAACCAAAAGAGGGGGAACCATGTATGAGAAGAAAGAGGATTATTTCATTGTACTTAATTACAAAAATGAATATAAATAAAAACTAAAGATTTAGAATTTAGATAGCATGTATGTATCTTAAGGAAAATGTTAAAGTTACCCGTTCAAAAATTTTATAGAAAAATATAAAAATTACTAATAATAATAAACAAGTGTTCCATATTAACTAAACCAAAAAATTAGTCATTTCTTTTGAGCTGTACACTCAAACAATGTTGTTATAGGAAAGTTTATAACTAAACTCCATTTTAGTTACTCAGATTCACAGTTTGTAATGGTATGATTTCTAAGATTTTAATTGCAAAATTTTGATTCTCAATATTAAAAGTTTCCTTGATTCCTAACTCTCTTCGTTCAATTCTTGTTAATTTCGTGAGTGATGTGATATTTGTTTTTTATAATGTATAATTTTAAACAATATTGTTTCATTTATGACGTTAAATATTTATAAAAAAATGACATTATTTAATATCTAACCCCTCCATAACCTTTCTCTTTATACTTCTTAGGTATTAAATGATATTATTTTAATGATTATTTAGTACTTTTAATGAAGAGATGTTTTATGTTGTTCAGCATGCATGCGGCCACCATGTTACTTAAAAATAAAATTAGCAAGAGAAAAAATTTTGGTAGCCAACATATTTGGGAACCAATATATTTGGGAGTTAATGCACTTAATAGTAATGGTAAATGAGTTATGAATGATAACTCATATATTTTGTGGGTGATTACTTTAATTCTATTTGGATGATAACGTTTTTTTTTTTTAATTTCGAATGATAACTTAATTATTAGCTCCAAAAGGACTCCCTAACATTGGTTCCGTAACACTGTTGTTAACAAGAATTAGACAAAAAGGGATTAAGGATAAATTTGGTGTAATTTTTTCAGACTCAAAACTAAAATAATGCAATTGAAATCTGAAGGACCATTTTAGTGCAAACCGCAATTTATTTAACCTAAAATTTATTTAACCTCTATTTAATCCTGAAGTTTATAAATCTTAATAGTATACAATTAAGAAGCTCAATGACTAACGTGGCGGCTGGAGAATGAATTTAGGAGACTAAATTAATGCTTAAAATACTAAAATATTGGTTTTTGCTATTTTTAGAAAAGATTACCGTATTGCTTAATATTATGAAGAAAAAATTACAATAAAATTATTATTATTATTATTATTATTATTATTATTATTTCTCAATTATTAATGTGGCAACAAGAGATTGATTTTAAGGGGCTAAATGCTTAGATGTCGATATTAGAATTTTTATTTTTTTAAATATTTTAATAGTGATATTTAACTGTTTAAAATTTTAAATTTCAAATATAAGATATGATTGTTAACGTAATCTTAAAATGATTTATTTTTTTAATTTTAAATTTTAAATATAATCTATGGTTATTTACATAATCTAAAAATAATTTATTTTTTAATTAAATCATAAAATTTCATTTTGTACGATTGTTAAGGAATTTTAAATAATTTTTTTGTATATTTATTTTTTAAATTATTCCTATTTAAATCTAAAATTCTAAATATAAGATATAGTTTATGACATAACTATAAAATGATTTATTTTTTATTTTTATTGCACTATCCCACCTATTCAGATAATCCTAAGATGATCTCTTACTCTAGCGGACTGGTGGGTTGGCAGGCTGGTAGACTAAACTCGCCTAAATTTTTTTAAAATAATAATAATAATAATAATAATAATAATAACATCGAGAAAATTTTTGTATTTATAGAAAGGAAAATAAAAAAAATGGAGAGGGAGAGAAAGAAGAGGAGAAATAGAGCGAGGAAGAGAGAGACAAAGAGAGATTGAGAGGGAGAGAAAGTAGTAAAGAGATGGAAAAAGAGGGAGAGAGGAGTGGGAGGGAGAGATAGAAGGATAGAGGGAGAAAGAGATATAAGGTAAGAAGTGGGGGAGAGAGGGAAAGAGTAAGGGAGGAGATAGAAAAAGAGGGAGAAAGAAAAGGAGATATAGATAGTGAAAGAGTGATAAGAAATTAAAGGGAGAGAGAAAGGGAGGGAGAAGGAGAAAGAGCGAGGGCGAGGGTGAGAGAAACAAATGGAGCAAGAGATAGAGGAAGAAAGAGGGAGTAAAAGAGAAAGGGGGAGATGGAGTGAAGGAGATAGGGAGAGAGAATAGGAGAAAAAGAAAGAAAGAGGAAGAGAAAATGAGATAGAAAAAAAAAAGGAGAGAGAAGGGAAAAAAGATATATGGAGAAGAAGAGAAAAGAAGAGAAAGGGAAAAAATGAGGAAGAAAGTGAGAGATAAGGAAATAGAGAAAGAGAGAGGGGGGAGAGAAGGAGAAAGCAAGGGTGAGAGAAAGAAATAGAGAAAAAATGAAAAAATGAGATAGGGAGAGGTGATGGGAGGGGGAGAAGGAGGAAGCGACAAAGAGAAAGTCCAAGAGGGAGATAGACAAAAAGAAAAAGCAAGAGAGAAGGAGAGGTGATAACAGGAGATGAGAGAGAGGGAAAGACAGAGAGAGAAGGAAAGATAAAATGAGAAATAAAGAGGTAGAGGGAGAAAAAGAGGGATAGAGTGAACGAGAGAGCGAGAAAAAGAAACAGAGAAAGCGAGGAAAAGAGAGAACGAGATTAGGGGAGAGAGAAGAGGGAGAAAAAGGGAGGGAGTGAGAGAGGGAGGGAGAGGAAAAGAGAAAGAAAGATGGATAAAAAGCGAGAGAGCGAGAGAGAAGGGATAGAGAGAAGGAGGAGTAAGATATGACATAAATGAGGGAGAAAGGGGTTGAAAGAAGGAGATAAAAGGAAATAGAGCGAGGGAGAGAGAAAGGGGAGAAAGAGATAATGAGAGAGAGGGGGAGAAACGAAGGAGAAATTATATGTTTTAAATTGGGGTTCCATGATATATAATATTTTTATTATTTATAATATTGATTACATCATCAAAGTGGCCATAGTATATCAAATTTGATAAATTATTTTTTATAAATTACTATATCTAATTTATTATGTTAAATTATGATATAAAGCCTGTGTATCACTTTCTCTTTCTCCGTGGTAGTTAGAGAATGAATTTAGAGGACTAAATGCTTAGGTATCGTCGTTAGAATTTTTGTTTTTTCAATTATTTTTAATTGGCATAATTAATTGAGTTTAAAAAGAAATAATTTTAAAATAATTTATTTTTAATTAAATTATAAAAATTTATATTTATACGGTTGTTGAGGAATTTTAGATAAAATTTTTGTACTTTTATTTTTTAAATTAATCATATTTAAAATTTAAAATTTCAAATCTTAATTTTATATTATCTTAATGAATTGTTATTTGATTGCACTTAGCTTTATGAGTTTGGACAAACTGAATGCATTGTTATTTGATTGCACTCATTTATTAGTTGATAACTTATTTCTTACAAATCACTTTATCTAATTTACTACAATAAATAAATTAGAATATAAAGCCTGTGCATCGTACGGATTAAATATTAGTGTAACTTACTTTAGCTTCTAAAATAGCTTTCATCACTCATATGTTAGGGTGCATTTGGAACCGAATCTGAGATTCGAAAATTGTAACTGGGAGACTGCTAGGACTGATAAACTAAAATTAAATTAAATTTATGTATTATATTTAGTGTAAAGTGTACAAAATTAAATTATATAAAGACTAAAACAATTAAAATTATTAAAATACCATTTCTCCCTCCCAAAACCATCATATTCCCAAACCACCATAGTCAAACCTAACTAAATCAGACTAATCAATTGAATAATGAAAATACAAAACAATTTTAATCAATTTCCCAATTCTCAATTCCCAAAATCTTATCTTAAATGAGCAACCGATTAAAAAACAAAGGGTCACACTCCATACAAGAAAATAAAAAACATCAGAAACGTTCATACACATAACAATAATTAAAATAAACAAACCTTATTCCATTGTAAAGATCTTGATGCCATCACATATGACTTTACCTTCACATATGACTTTACCTTCAGTGACAAGAGCCAACCATGAGCCACGGGAACAACTAAAACTTACATCTGAATAATAATAGACTAAAACAAGAAAACATGAATACACCTATTATTCCATATCATGTTTCCTCCATTTCCCACTCCTCGTACCATGTTGTTCTACACCAATTAATTAAAAGATAAAAGGAAACAAATAGAGGCGACGCCAGAAAGGAGGAAGGAGACGCCAGAAAGGAGGAAGGAGAAGAAAAGTGTCGTGATCGGTTTGGTGGAGAAGACGTCGAACACTGGAAGAAGAAGATGAGGCGACAGTGTCATGACTGGTATGGTGGTGGAGAAAAAGAAGAAGAGAAACAATAATGGGGTATTGGAAAAGAGAGAGTAAAGAACGTGAGTCCTAATTATAGGAGTAAAGTTGGAACTTTTAAATTATGTGAGAGTATTTGGAGAAAAAAGTGTCGTTAAAATTTCAGTCTCAGTTCCTAATTCTCCAATTTCCATTATCTAAAAATAGTGAAAATACTGAAATTTTAATTTTAGCCATCGTCCACCAAATACAAAATTGAGTCTCAGTAGTCTCCCAATCTTAGTACTCAAAACCAAACGCTACCTTAGGGGGGACTGAGACTCAGTATTGCGTTTGGTGGACGGAAACTTGAACTAAAATTTCAGTCTCAATTCCCAAAATTACAGTATTTTCAGTACCTCTAGATAGTATGGACTGAAAGACTAGGATTGAGACCGAAACTTTAATAATATTTCTTTCCTCAAATACCCTTATTTAACTTCTAGAATTCTAACTCTACCACTCTCTTTAATCAAATTAGAGTTCACATTGTTCCGCATCTCTTTGCTCTCTCCGTCATTCTTCACACCTCACAGAACCACCAGCACCTCCATTCTCCACATCACAGCTTTGCCGCCACCGTCACCGGCCCCTTCCTCGCCGGCCATCATCGCCCCTTCATTGCCGGCTGCCGTCGCTCCCTGTTCCATCTCCATCGACAACTTTCATCTTCTTTTTTTTGTCTGTCTCTTCTGTCTTCAGAGCTTGCTGCCTCACCTCTTCAGCAGCGCCGAGCAGTTCCCGAGCCTCATTAGTGATATAGCAAAATGAGATAGCAAACCAAATGGATCTAATTATTTTTCTCGTTTGTTAATGTATTCTGTGTAATAAGATGATCTTGATAGTTAGGGTTTAAATTTTAGATTTATAGGGTTCAATGTTCAGAGTTTTGGATGATTAATTCGTTGCATGATTAAAATAATAAGATTATGAATACATGGATTGAAAATAATAAGGCTTGAATTTTGGGTTCATAGGGATTTCCTTTTGTGTTACATGATTAAAATACAAGTTCAGAGCTTTAGATATTCAGAGCTTTACAGGATCTCATTTGTTATTTGATTAATTTGTTTCATGATGTTAGATGAATGTGTATATGCTTGAACTTGAAAAAGGTGAAGGTGATGGTGAAACACCGGAGCCGAAATGGTTTTATGTTATCAAATTATTTTTATTTTTTATTAATAAGAATATTTTAGTCATTTAACATATTTTAGTCTCTGCACAACTAAATTTAGTATATTTTAACACAAATTAAATTTATTTATGCTAATATAGATGGATAGTTGCCACAATAAATATCTGTAACAATGTTATTTTATTAATAGTGTTCAAATTGGATTGAAACGACCAAACGAGGAGTCTTTTGGGTTAAGAGTCAAGCAAAACTTTCCTAGTAAATATCTTTTGAAATGATGTCGTTATAATGCAATTTGAACGTCAATCATAAAATATTATTTTGTATATCATTGTGGCGACCATCCATTTATATTATCATGACATTCACCTATGAATGGATAAAATTAACTTTGAATGTATATTTCTAAATTTGAGGGATTAAAAAGAATTAAAATAAATTTTATGAACTATATTAGGAAAAAAAAGTAAAACTTCATTAACATTTTTTTTTAAAATTGTGTTTACTGGAACGAAAAGAAAGGCACTAAGGCAGGTCCATGTGAGTAAGAGCGGGAAAATTGAGAATTCAATTTCAAAGGGCAAAACCCGAAAACCCTTCTTCTTTGATCTCTATTCTGCATTCTGCAACATCAAATGGAACCTCCGCGTCTAAAGCTGCTCATGCTTCGAGGCCCTCGACAAGGTGAATCCTTCCACTACCCTCCCGGAACCGCCGTCAAGCTCGGCCGTCTCGTCCGAGGTAACACCATTGCCCTCAAGGACCCCGGCATCTCCACCAAACATCTCTCCATCCTCACCGAATCTGGTCAATGGGTTCTCCGAGACCTCGATTCCTCCAACGGCACCATTATCGACGGTGCCACCATCTCTCCCAACACCCCCTTCAACCTCTGCGACGGCGCCACCATCAAGATCGGAGAGCGTACTTCCATCCAAGTCGTCTTCGTCCACCATCACGACAACGCTGCCGCCTCCGTACCGCCCGAACCCAAGCGAAACCCCCTGCGCCGGGGCCGACCCCGAAAAGCTCAGGTTCAGAGCATTGAAGAGAATAATAACAACGATGCTGAGGGATCTGAAATTGTGCCTCCACCCGAGAGTAAACGTGTGACCCGAAATCAGAAGAACAAGATAGTTGGTTTTGATGTTGCTGCTGCAGTTTCGGAATCGGGCGCTATGGATCTCGACGCTCCGATTGAAGAGCCGAAAAAGGCCCGGGGTTCAAGGAAACCGAAGAGTGTGGTTGAGATTTCTGATTCGGATTCTGATGCAGTAAATGCTGCTCCGGGAGAGGGCGTAGCGGTTGTGGAGGAACCGAAGAAGACTCGGTTGACGCGGAATTCGAAGAAAAAGGAAAGTGTGGTTCAAGTTTCTGATTCCAGTGCAGTGGATGATACTTTAGAGAAGGTTGTGGTGGCGGAACCGAAAAAAACCAGGGTAACCCGGAGTTCAAAGAAAAAAGGAGGCATAGTTGACGAGGCTACTGCTTCTGTTGTACCGAAAGAGAAGGTGGCGGTGGCGGTGGAGGAACCAACTGAAACCTGGGTGAGCCGAGATTCGAAGAAAGGGAAGAGCTTGATTCGAAGTAGTCCTGCTCAAAATTCAGAATATGAGGTTAGAGTGGAGAATGTTGAGCCAAAGGAAACAATGGATGGGGATAAGAGTAAGGAATTGGAGGAAGAATATGGTCGTCAAGCTTTTGAAATGGTGGAGGATGGTAAGGTTGATGAGATAGTGGAACAATGTGCTCAAGGTTCTCAATTGGAGGAGGGTGATGAGATTGATGATGATGGTGGTGGTAGTGATGAAGATGGAAACAGTGTGAAAGAGGGCGGCGAAGATTGCAGCGTGCAGAAGGAGGACAGGGATTGGGCTGATTTAGAGAAGATGAGTCTTGGTGAGTGGTTTGATTTCTTGGAAGTCCATTTGGCCAAACAGATTATTGATGAAACAGAAGAGATGATAGAGTCCATGAAAAGCAAAGCTGAGAGGCTCCGCCAGTATATTAAGCAGCACAAGACCGAACAGCAATAATAAAAGTAAAATCTAAAATCCCCCTGTAATAGATAGCATTATCATTAAGCATATGCTTTCTATATTTTTCCTCCTTGATTTAACTAGTTAGTTTCACTTGTTTGTTGTAAATATGATTAAGAATTTTAATGTTAATCAGGAAAACAAAGGTGCTATAGCCATAGGGATGAGAAGATGATGTTTTAGGAAACTGTTACTGAATTGGGCTGAGGATGTTACTTCTTAATTAGACGTTTAGTAGTATTCCTTTGCAAAGATGTATTGGGGATTGTAATGAAATGTTAGCTCTTGACAGAAGCGAGTTAGACTCCAGTATCATTCATTGTGCGAATTCTTTATGTCAATTCCTAATTGTATATTTGTGTTAATTCTTTATGCATTGATTCACCATTCAGCAGCCATGTATACTGACCACCACACACTACTAGTAGCACAACCTCAGAATTAGAACTCAAATAGGTATATCTGAGTATCTGACAAATCTGGAAAGAAAAAGTTGCAATGAGAAGCAATCCTTTATTCCTTAGAACATGTAATCTAGTTAGTTGTATATACAGACAACAGAGAAAGTTTGCATAACTGGGGATGTAAATGATGTGATGAACTGGTTCACAGGAATATCATCATTAAGTTCACATAAAGCATTGGCAGGTCAAACTATGTTTATTACTATGAAATGAATCCGGTTATTTGGACATAATAGGGTGGTTAGGTATGCATTCGCTTGGCCTTATAGTGTAGACCTGAAACAGCTTTGTTTGGGATTTAGATTTTAGATATTATATACTGTCATTTTTGTCAACACAACAGGGCAATCAAACAGAAACGTGATTTTTGTTTGCATTAATAGATATTATTAGAGTATATTCTGTTATTTCTTCCGCACAGTCAATTTTTATTCTTAATCATAGTTAGGATTTAGGAGGGTTAAGTATGTGAAACAACATATATATTTATACACAAACACAGAGGGACTGATTTTCGTTATACATACTCTTTCTTAAATCATGTTAGGAGTTTGTGTGGTGCACATGGAATGGAAGGTCACTGATAGATAGAGTGGTAGTTTTGAATAGAGGCATCTGTTCCACGAAATTTAATCTTCAGTTGAACTTGAACCTTTTCTTTTGAATTCTCGCTTTTGGTAGTGCCGTAGCGGTGATTATTGACTTTTTAGTTTTTGCACCCTTTACCCCCCAGTGCTCTGATAATGACAACTTACACTGACAAAAATGACAGAATTGATGCCAGAAAAGTGTTTTCCTAAAACATTATTTCATAGACACTGTAGGGAAAAGAAATGGGGGACTGTGAAGGTACCCTAACACTTCCTCTCAACAGCAGCCATGTCCACACGCTCTTACTTGTCACAAACAGATTCCACATGCTTCTCCACTCCACAGCCTTATGCTTCATGTTCTACTACAGAGTCTGCTTTCTTTTCCAACACCCTCACACCAGAGAAAGCCTCTTGTTTCCATGGCTCCTTGTCTTTGCTTCAGAGATCATTCTCTCCTTTATATGGATCCTTGGCCGTGCCTTTCGATGGCGTCCTGTCTCGCGCAGCGTCTTCCCTGAGAGGTTGCCTGAAGATGACAAGCTTCCTGGTGTTGATGTGTTCATATGCACAGCTGATCATACTAAGGAGCCTACTTTTGAGGTGATGAACACTGTGATATCTGCCATGGCCCTTGATTACCCTCCTGAGAAGCTATATGTGTATCTTTCGGATGATGGGGGTTCTTCTGTTACCTTGCATGCAACGAGGGAAGCTTTCAAATTCTCAAGGTTGTGGATTCCATTCTGCACAAGGTACAGAATTAAGACCAGGTGCCCCAAGGCTTTCTTTTCTTCTTCAGATGATGATGATTCTGATTTTGTAAGGAGCAGCGTGTATATGGAAGATAAGACACAGATCCAGGTTGAGTGTTTAGAATTCAAAGTTTGAGACTGTCTCGTTGACTTTTTGGGTTTCAGTAGGCTATAGCAGTAAATAGTGCTTATTTATTGAAAGTCAACGGTTATGCAGGAAAAATATGATGCCTTTAAGGAAAAGATCGAGTCATTCAGAGAAAATATGGCCATTTCAAGAGATGATCCTGCCATAAATGTTAAAGATCACCCTCCTAGCATTGAGGTACATAATAGGCTAACAGAATGAATGGTGTTTATCTATAATTTGATGAACCTGCTGCTAGTGTTCTTCTCAATGCAATAACAAATTGTAATCATATGAGAATAAATCTTCTGAGTTTTGACTATGGCAGGTAATGCAAGATAATATCATTGATGAGGCAGATAATGGGAAAATGCCTCACCTTGTTTATGTTTCCCGGGAGAAAAGACCATCTCATCCTCACCATTTCAAGGCTGGAGCACTCAATGTCCTTGTATGAATATACTCTTTATTTTATTCTGCTAAAATTTGATTTGCAAATATGACACATTGATGCATGAGATGATGCTTCCTCATGTTACATAATAACCTTGCAGCTCCGAGTCTCTGCTGTGATGAGCAATTCTCCCTACATTCTAGTTTTGGACTGTGACATGTTCTGTAATGATCCGAGTTCAGCACGATACGCCATGTGTTTTCACCTTGATCCAAAGATATCATCCTCCTTAGCTTTTGTTCAGTTTCCTCAGAAATTTTACAATGTCACTAAGAATGACATCTATGATAGTCAGCTGAGATCCTTGTTCACAGTAAGGGCATCAAGCTTGCACTCTAATACAATTGTTTATACTAGAAATAGTTGCATGCTTCTAAAATTTAGAATATCTTAAAATTTACATATAAGATGGTTATGTATGTTTCTAAAGAACACCGTTAATGTCAAACACTGCATGTTCATATAGCCCTTAAATCAAGGTTAAGTTAAAGGTTGGGTGCTAAAACACTTTGGTGGACAAAATTTCAGCTTCAATGGAGAGGTATGAACGGGCTTAAGGGTCCAGTACTGTCTGGTACAGGCTTTTATATAAAAAGGGTGTCACTTTGTGGAAATCTCACTATTAAAGGTATTGAAGCACAATAATTTCTTAGTATCATTGAGATATGAGCATTGCCCTTATGATTGCCACTCTTACACTTTGAGTCATAAATGTCAGGGACCGATCTGACTCAACTTAAAGAATATTTTGGTTCATCCAATGAGTTCATCAAATCACTCATGCAAAACTACACAAGTGATTCAGTTTCTGGTGGGAATGCATTACTAGAAGAAACTCATTTGTTGGCTTCTTGCAAATATGAAATCAGTACTAAATGGGGACAAGAGGTAGGTACCAGTAATTCAGTTCAGATATACATCAAAACTCATTTTGAAAAAAGTAGACACATATTTTTTATACTTTTTTTTTCAGGTTGGTTTCTTATATGATAGTGTTGTGGAAGACTATCTCACTGGATTCATATTGCATTGCAACGGATGGACTTCAGTTTTCTGTGAACCATCTAGGCCACAGTTCCTAGGATCAGCTACAACAAATTTGAATGATGTGTTAATCCAAGGCACTAGATGGTACAGCGGCTTATTTGAAAATGGTGTAAACAAATATTGCCCTCTTATATATGGTCCTTCAATGATGCCAATCCTTCAGAGACTATGTAATGCAGAACTCGTATATTTCCCTCTTTATTGCTTACCCCTTTGGTGTTTTGCTACCATCCCTCAGCTCTGTTTACTTAATGGAATTCCCTTGTACCCCAAGGTAACAGCAACAACTGAAATGTTGGAACTCTAGTGCATACGATCATGGTTTTCTTCAGGGACTATAACAAATAACAACAATCTTTGAAAATTTGTTTGACAGGTTGGAGACCCATTTTTCATCGTATTTGTATTCATCTTTGTATCAGCTCTTTTAAATCATTTGGAGGAAGTCCTTATAACAGGAGGAACACTACACAAATGGATGAATGAGCAGAGGATATGGATGATGAAATCAATTACTTGTCATCTATACGGATGTTTGGATGCACTGCTAAAGAAAGTAGGTATAAGAGAAGCTAATTTCTTACCAACAAACAAAGTAGCGGATGATGAACAAACTCAGTTATTCCAAATGGATAAATATGATTTCCGAGCATCAAGCATCTTCATTGCTCCAATGCTTGCCGTGATCACTATCAATATATGTTGCTTTCTGGGTGGAGTCTACAGAGCTGTATTTGTTGGTGATTGGGACAAGATGTTTGTGCAGTTTTTCATTGCAGGTTTCATCATTACTGTTAACTACCCTATAATTGAAGGGTTCTTTAAGGACAAGGGACGCATTTCAGTGTCATTAGCCATACGTGTTATCATTTCTACCATGATTCTTCTTGGATGTTCTAAACTTATATGCTATGTATCATGATATCATCGATTAATATACAAAAATATATTGTTCTGTCGTTCTAATGCGCATGAACTCTCCTTAGGTTTTACTAAATTACGAATCACAAAACCCGTATTGATTTACCAATCGATCTTCAATCTGAATTTCAAGAAACACAAGAATGGGGATATTTTTTTAAAAATAAAAGCTACTGTCAATGTTTAACTCCTTAATGTGAAACCAATGTTAATAGTGTGACAAATAAATACAAAATAAACTATACAAAATGTAATAAATACAGCTAACTCGCCACTCAACAAAGAAAGATCGGGCCATCAAAATATTCTATGGCGCATCCGATGATCATTACTAACAACAAATTCAAGCAGAACACACTCGGCAAATATGAACCTGGAAAAATAGGGTTAAACACACAACATTTCTAGTCTAATATCAGTGATCAAGTAAGAAACCATCGCACAGCATCCCACACAAGTCTTTTCCCCATATTTATGACTTCTGCAGAATACATTTCTCGTACAGGGCAAGAATATCTTTTCTGTTGGGTTTAGTCAACTTAAGCAGCTGGTCACCAAAGTTATGTTTTGTCAGCTCTTGCTTAAGCTGCGCCACTGTAAGCTTTTTATAGTCCTCCTGGTTTGTATACTGACTGTAATTCTCCTCAGCACCCTCAAAAATGGAACCCCCATCTTCTGGTAGCGTGTATGTACTTTTGGTTCTCTTGTTTCCCCTTCCAGTTCGAGGGCTTGCATCCATGTCTTGGACAGATTCTGCACCAATTTCATCATCTACTCTCATACGCTTACCATGGGATGAAGCTTTCATCTTACTGTCAAATGCTGATTCATTCAATCGATACTTAGTCAGCTCCAGATGGAGAGAATCAATTTTGGCTTGTGCAGACTGTAGTTGGAGAGAGAGCGCCTCAGCCCGGTTATTTGCCTGT
>JASCZI010120900.1:8417-33990 GCA_036250425.1 Stylosanthes scabra | reverse complement strand
TCCTCTTCAAAGGTGTACTCCACAACCAAAGCCCCTTGGTACATGGCTTATGCGTTGAGGCTACTTGAAATCCACTACTCCTTCCTAAAAGCTGCAATGCAAAATCGTTAGCGACAAATCTATGATAATAAAGCCTGAAGAAACTATTTCCGCTGAGAAGTTATATCTCATAAATCAAAAGGTTACAGAAACTAGAGCAAGAGCTCAAAATATTCCCAGTGAAGCAAACAATTAGATTTCCAATTTATCATATTCTTTCTCTTCTGCATACGGCAGTAGAAATTAGCAACAAATTTTCGGACGAGAAAAATACCGACAGAAACCAAAACACGAGTACACATTCAACTATGGTCAACTACCTGGTCAAGAACGGTCCATCATACCATTCAACAAGAGGATAATCACAACAGAATATAATGCCATTGATATTTTGGCATAAATGCAAAGCAATCAATACTTACAAACCAAGTAACCATCCACATCATACAAAAACCCTAATTTACAACAGGTACACCACAATCCAAAACCCTAAACTCAAGAAAACCGCAAAAGATACCGTCGAATTGGAAGAGGAAGTAGGAATTACCTGGTTCAAAATGAAGCTCTTGCCCTGGCGAGCTCGTCCGCAGACAGAGACGACACCGATGGGCTCCTTGACGAGTTGCAAGGTCGCAACCGCTTCCGGATCCATCCGAAACTTTCCCTTCTCGTCGCAGTACACGAGACGAATAGGCCTCGCCGGACCAGTGACCGGCGAAGCCGAGGGAGACGATGAAGCCACCGAATAGGGCGATGGGGTGTCATCGGCGGAAGTGCCCCTGCCTCTGAAAAAACTACGCATATTTCCTTGTCGTGCTTTGTTCCTTTCCTTTTTCCTTTTGCGCCTTCCTTGTTCTTTCTTCTTCGTACCAAGAGTTATTGGTTTTTGTTATTTGGAAATAAAATAAAATAATTTCGCCTTTTTCTTTTCTCTCTCTCTCAGACTCTCTTTCGGGGAAGGTTTAAAATTGGGGGAGGGAAAAAAAAAGGGGCAAGGGTTTAAAGAGAGAGAAGAGAGAAAGAAGGTTAAAGACAGGGGAAGAGACCAGTGGCGCTTTTAATTTGTGTTGCACTGTGGAAACAGCGTGCGGATAAAGCTAACACTTCAAGGAGTCAAGGGACCCTGGCCTTCTTTATTTAAATAAAAAGAATTTCATATTTCTCACATTAAATTATTACTAAATAGTAGACAACAACAAAAAAAATTATTACTAAATAATAAAAACGAATAACTATGTCGCAAATTATGGCATTATCCCGTACTAAAAAATTTCGAGTTCGAACCTCTCTTTAAATAAAAAAAAAATTATGTCGCAAATTATTTTTAAGTATAGAATAAAAATGGTGAAATACTGAATTGTGGGTACATAAAAGTATTTGTGTTTGTTATAAGAGCACACCTAATTATTTGTATAAATTTTTTTTATTAACCAAATTTAATCAAATTAGCAAAATCGTGATACAATATTTTCTTCAATTTTAATAGCAAGCCTATGAAATTGCATTGTTTCTTAATTTTAAAATAGGCAAAATTAGATTTTATGTGAAATAATTGAGATATAATGAAAAAAAAATATTTTTTTTCACTATCACTCTTAAACATAGTTGTAAGAACTGAACCGATCATCGAACTGGTCAGCTTACAGAGTTACGGAGTCATGGGTTCAACCGTTAGGTCACTGGTTGAATCGTTAAACCGGTCTCAAATGCGCAAAAATATAAATGAAAATCTTAATATTACAACTTGAAATACATGTCTTTAGCAGTCATAAGAGTCTAAATTTTACATAATAACACACCAAATTACAAACATACAACATCCATCAAAGTACAAAGCACAAAGTTATAAAATATAAACTATGCCCAAGGAGTAATTTCAAAGTCCACGTGTCTTTTTTGATCATCTTCCAATTTCAATTGATCTAACATTCAAATATTTTTTTACAAATCAATAGCAAGTTAACATTAATATAAAGCATTCCAAAAACATATCTTTCAAACTGATCATAACTCAATAATTCATAACAACTACATCAATAAAGCATACCTAAATCATCTAAAGGTGGTTGAAGTGACATATTTGCAAGATCATTTCGTAAAGCATCAATCTCATCAAGAGTCAAGAACGGTGGTGAGTCTTCCATTATCCAATCCAAATGGTCCTCAAATGCATCAAAGCTAATTGGATCATAGCATTGTTTCTGTAGCTGATTCCTATGTTATCAATTTATTTGATTACTCTGCCTGAGTCCTTAAAATAAGTACTATCATATCAAATATGTTAAAAAGCATTAAGAAAGTACCTCTGTTGTAGCCTCAAATTATAATGAACATAAACCAAATCATTGACTTTTTGATGCTCTAACTGATTTCTCTTCTTTGAGTGAATATGCTCAAAGATGCTCCAATTTCGCTCACAGCCCGAATAACTACAAGTTTGGCTTAAAATGTGAATCGCCAACTTTTGTAAATTCGGTGCTCCACATCCATAAGATTCCTACCATTGATCTTGACAATAATAAAAAAAAAAGAAACAACATTTCAGAAGTATGAATGCCAAACAATGTATTAAAAACCAATCTTAATAAAAAAGAATTACCTGGCATCACCGTGCTTCGTTCGCGTATTGCAGATGGCCTTCCAAAATCTAGCTCAGCATCTTTATATATTCTCATCTCACTTGTCAACTTAGATGACAAACTAAGATCACCATGTGAATATTTATCAATGACATCTAATAGACCAGATGTTGTTTGTTTATGCTTTTCAAATTCTTCAAAATTGAATCGAAAAGCTGGATTTAACTAATAACCAGCAGCATGAAGATTCTTGCAAAGTTGCTCATCCCAACGTTTATCTAAAATCTTCAGATAGGGATCTACAACCTTCTTTTTCCTTTGAAACCTCTTCACCATCTCTTCTCTAGCTTTAAAGAACGCTTGATACAGAAAACCCATTGCAGTTCTATCTTTGCTATCAACAATGCGCAATACACGGATAAGTGGCTCGGTAAGCTTAACAATATCAGTACATTGAGTCCAAAACTTAGAATCTAAGACTTGATCCACAAACTGTTTTGCTTTAGCTTTTTTGCAGTAAGTTGAGCTTGTCCATTCTCTAGAAGTCACCATAGCTCTCAATGCATCCTTCTGGGCCAAAAGACTTTGCAGTACAATGAAGTTGGTGGTAAAACAAGTTGGAGCTGGACGAAGTATATCCCGTCCCCCAGTAAACTTCCTCATCAAATACAGCGGATGACAATGATTATATACATATTTCGTGATCTTTGAAGCATGAGACACAACTGCACTCACTTCCTCCAACTTCCCAATATCCTGCAACATTAAATTAACATAATGTGCAGCACAAGGAGACCAATATAACTTAGGAAACTCAGTTTCCAGCAACCTACCAGCAGCAACATAATTTGCAGCATTGTCAGTAACTATTTGCACAACATACTCAGTACCAATAAACAATACAACCTCTTTGAACAACTTAAACAAAGCATCAGCAGTTTTTGCTATGTGAGAAGCATCAACCGACTTTAGAAAAATAGTTCCTTTAGGACAATAAACCAAGAAGTTGATAAGAGTGCGCCTACAATGGTCAGTCCATCCATCAGCCATGATAGTACATCCAGTTTGCTTCCAAATTTCTCGATAACTATCAATCATTTTCTTCACATCTTCAACCAATTTACTCAACAAATATCCACGGACTCTTGGATAACTTGGGCCTTTATATCCCGCACCCATGTTTGCAATTGCATCTATCATTGGTTGATAATAAACTTAATTAACTGCATTAAATGGCACCGAGGCATCCATCATCCATCTTGCAATGGCAATGTCACACTTTTCCACAATTTCCTTGCTTTGAAGCACACTTTTTAAAGTTGGTTGAGATCCAGGTGTTGTTGCTGATTGAAAAAAATTCTCTAACCCCTTGACTTGTTTTTCTTTTCTATACGTAGGTGGTGGCAGCTTTGACCTCTGTGATTGTCGCACTTCATTACGTTCAAGTTGATCATATTCTCTTGTCATTTCATCACAAGCATTGTAACTTTCTGCACATTCATCATCAGTTTTCCTTTTCTTGCTCTGATTGTTTTCGATGTTTTTTTCAAATTCCTCTCTCACTACTGATGGAACAGATTTACATTTTTCAATATTCCCTCTCTTTCCAGCCAAGCGATGCTTAAACCTATTAATCCCTCCACCCCTAATAACCTTCTTACAATATATGCATGACAAAGCAGGTTTTCCTAATTCAAGAATCAGTTTACAATGGCCCCATGCAGGATCTGTCTTTCCTCTGTGATTAATAACCTTCTCAGTAGAAATTGAGGCATCAGGAGTTGATCATTGTTCCTGAGATGATGGTGTTTGTGATGAATCCATCTTAAATGCTAAACCCTATCAATATTAATTTCAATCAATTACATGTGTAATCATAATTATAATCATAATGAACAAATGCACAAACATCATCATAATCCAGAGAATAAGCAAGTCCTAGTCAAATGAACAAATGCATTTATGCATAATCAAAATCCAGTCAAATGAGCAGTCCAAATACATAATCATTATAATCATAATAAGAAACCAAATGAACAAAAAACAAAAGTTACAAATAGTCCTAGTCAAATGAACAAATGCACGAACAAATCCACTGAATAAGCAAGTTAATCAATAGTTGATATTGATAAGCAAACACAAATGAAAAAAAAAAACTCAATACAGAGTCAGAGTCACCGAAGGAAGCATACCAGCGACTGGGTAGGCGACGGTGGAAGGCGGCACCTCAGCGACGGGGGAGGTCTTCTCGGCGACGGGGATTGGCAGAGGCTAGGCGACAGTGACTGGCAGAGGCTAGACGGTGACTGGCTAGACAAGCGGAAGCTCAGCGATAGTGGAAGGCGGAGGTTCGACGACTGTGACTGGCAGAAGCTCGACGATCGAGACTGGCGTGGCGGAAGCTAGCGATGTCGATGGGAGAAGCTCGAGACAAGCCGAAGTTCGACGACAGGAGAAGGCGGAAGAACGGCCGAACGAGGCTGGGGGTAGCCAGCGGTGGTGATTGGGTGAGGTTGTGAGAACTGAGAAGAATAGGGTTGTAAGTCTTGTGACTTGTGAGATTCTGAGATTATGCCATTAGGGTTTTTTCTTGTTAGACATTTAGGCATTTAGCTTTAGGGTTTCTTGTAAAAGTGTAAAACGGCAAAGTTTGAAGGGTTTTTTTTTTATAAAAGAAAATTCACCCGGTCCGATTTTTCAAAACCGACCGGTTTGAGTGCGTTTCCGATCCTTAGCCTTGCTCCGACCGATTATTACAATAGTGCTCTTAAATTGAAAAATATAGAATATTTATTTAAATAAAAAACCTCAAAACCCCTCCCTTTCTTCCCGAATAAAAAAATATGAATTAAGACAACAAAAATATGAATTAAATTATTTTTAAAAAAAGAATAATACCATCACAGTATTAAATGAAATTTTGTTTGATACACTGAGCACCGAGCCGACCGAGGAGTTAAGAATACAGAAATAATTCTAATCACAGTGAGAATAGAGCATTTTACATAAAAACAAGAATATTTTAAAAATTGTGCCCATTAGAGTTGTGACTATACTCTGCTAGGATTTTGGGAATAATCCTATTTTTCATATTTCTTGTAATCACTTGATCATTTTCTTCATCACATTGACAATGGTGACCTTTGCTGCTCTTTCCAAGAGGATCCCTGACTCTCATTATGTAGAGGAAGACTCTGACATTGTGCTAGACCGTACAGATATACAGGATGGCATTGAAAGATGTTCTAAAAGTCTCATTCGACGATTACTTGCAGACCGCTCATTTTTTGCAGGGACAATTGAGACAGCTTTGAATGCAATCTGGAGGCAACCTGATGGCTTTAAAGTTGTAGATCGTGGGGGAAACATCTTCCATTTTTTCTTCAATGATGAGAAAGACGTGATCAGGATTGAACGTGGTACTCCTTAGCTGTTCAAGAATTACATTCTGAATCTTCATAGATGGAAGGAGGGTGAACCGATTGTTGAAATCAACTTCATTCATGTTCCTTCGTGGATTCAATTCTGGGGCTACCGGAACACTACAATACCAAGGAACTTGGATGTAAACTCAGATTTCCTTTGGTGAAGTCTTGGAGGCTGATCTGTTTTTTTGTGAAAGGCAAAGAACATAGAATTGTTAATGCTAGGGTGAACCTGAATATTACTAAACCTTTGAGAATGTTTGTTAAAATTTCAGGACCCGATCAACAACTCCTAGAGGTGGCAATCAAATATGAAAGAATTGATAGTTTTTGCCATTACTATGGTCATATTGGGCATGAAGTTTGAAACTGCAATTTTCATATTGATGATTCAATAAAAGGAGAGGTTCATGAAGAGAAATGGGGGGATTGGTTGAGATCAGATCAAGGGGACAAAAGAGAGATGATACTGAAAGAAAATACCAACCCTAACACTATGTCTACGGATTCCTCCCAACAGCCAATTGGGAAAAAATCTATTCTTGTCAGCGTACTCAAAGATTTAGCAAGTTTATCAGTTCAGCCTCAAGTGAATGCAACAAGAGAAGAAAAAGAAGTTGCTAGTGAGCTCAGACCTGCTAATTCTCTTTTAATAGGGGCCAAAATATGATTCTGCAGATACAAAATGACTCAATTTCGGTTGTTGAGAGAATCTAGGGATTGACAGATCACTAATTTGTCTTTCATTCCGCTGAATTTTGCTCCCAGAGTTCATCCAAAAAGTTGTCCCTGAAAGAAAGAGAAAAAAGAAATTCTTAAATTTATATATTTAGAAAACGGGCAATAATTATTAGTAAGTCGTATTGCAAGGAAATATATAATATATATAGTAATAACCAAATAATATCTTTACGTTAAACCTCAAAATTCTTAATTTTTTAAGAACTATGTCTCAGACCTAATTAATTAAAAATAAATGCAAAAAAATCTAAAATTAAACTTATTACACCAACAAAATAGTTCAATAATTTATGTAAAAAAAATTGCATAATAATCCAATTTGTTAAAAAACATATGTCCCAAAAACACTGCATAGAATTCATCTTCTTTAATCTTTTTTTTGCAACCTTCCTCATTTTTGTTGCTGGCATATTGTAATGTTCTACATCATGTTGGATCGGTTCTAAAACCCAATTTTCACTCTCAGCAATCTTAAAAGCACTGTCATAAGTAATTACCGGTTCGTATCCATAAAGATGAGCAGGGTTCATAGCTAATTTATGTTTCTCGCATGCAATCCTGTGATTTTCATCATCAACTCCATCACTTGAGCCATTTTTATCAGGAAAAATTGTATTGTCTCCCTCCTACTTGGTGTTATTATCTTAGAATATCCATTGTCATCCATCTGAAATTTATCATCCTATATATAAAAAGTAAATAAAATAGAAAAATAAAAGGGATAAAAAAAAATCAAATTAAGTATTCTTCATTATGATTCAATGTTTACATGTTGTTATTAACTTTGTAAAGATTATGGCACTTAACCTTAAAATTTTCGGAACCTTGAGTAGCAATCATAAGAACTTCAAATGTATTATAAAACAATAGAGGAGATAATCAAGATTTAATTGTCAGTAGATTTTTTAACTTACATAAGCACAACAATTTTTTTCATTAAGTAAAATTTTGACTTTAAACAATCATAACAATATGCACGCTGTATAAATTATAATGGAGAGTACTTTTTAAACTTTGTGTGTGCATTTATTTTCATTTAAATATGTAAACGTAAAGTCATTGTAAACAAAGAGCCACTCTAATCAAATGACACAAAATAAGAGTGAAACTTGGGAATGTATTAATTCTTTTATATGTGTATGGCACGGCTAATCAAATGTCAATTAAGATTTTACCTTAAACATTTTTAAACAATATGTACATAAAAAATAATATATTATTAAAAATCACTAAAAATATGTTGTAATTATGTGTATCTTAAAAAAACAATAAAAAGATATTTACTTTATTCATATCTGAATAATCAGCATGAAGTGTTGTCATATCAGAAATATTTGACAAGAAAGAAGCCTAAGAAATAATTTAAAAAATAAAATATGATGCAATTGTGTAAAAAATTCACACCTTATGTACTTTGATTAATTTTAAATTACGTGTTCAAGATTATACTTCTTTATAAAGGAGTTGATTAGAATTATTTATGACAATGATAGAAATGGATTGGAAAGAGTTGAGGTTTTCCAACTTGACTAAAACCTTAAAAAGAAATGTTTTATCCTTGAATTTTTGTAACTCTTCTAAAAATTCATTTTTCTTTCCATCCTATATTGAATTGGATTGAAAAGTAAAATAGATAATATTTTTTCAACAACAAAAATATCATTATATTAGTTATAATAAACATTTTTAGTATAAAAAAATCACAACTCTCTATTACCCTTATTATATATTTAGTTCTGAGATCTGAAGCAGATATATAAGACCCCGTGTATGTGCAAGCGTGATAGAATCGTTATGTGTTTATTAGAATAGAAACTCATACAGCTAACCTTAAAGTTTGACCCAAAGTAGGCCAAATAGAGTGAAAGGATAAAAACACTCTTGTCACTCAAATACATACACCAGCTTACACACACCCAGACTCACTTATCACTCTCTCATTCAACAACACAACAACATCACATGTTCTCTCTCTCCCTCCTTTCTCTCATCTCTCTCAACCACACTCCCTCACACATTCAACCACAACTCACTCACCAGAGCTCCGATCGCCACTCCGTCGGTGGCTACGCGAAGCTCTCGTTCTCCTCTCCATAATCATACCATTAGTGAAGGTAAGAAACTGAGATTTCACCCCACATTCCTCCTTCTCTCTTCAATTTCGAATGAGGATTCCAAGGATGACTCTTGATTTCGAATTTATGTGCCTTAGGAGCTTCTTGAGACTAGATTGAGCAAGGAACTGGTGCTAGGACGAGTGGGTAACATTGTGTCAAGTGGGTTCAAGTTAGGGTTGGTGTTTGTCAAGTTACCGGTGTTGGAGAAGAAGAAAACAGGTTATCTACGAGAGGTACGGTTTAGGATTCCTTAGTGTAGCATGTAAACTTATATGAAAACGTGAATGATTGTCTAATTGTTGAATATATGATGTGTGATTGCGAATGTTGAGTAATGTATGTTAAAAATGCTTATATGAATGTGCATGAATGTGATTATATGTAATTGTTCAATGTGGAATTGAAATGGAAGGGAGTAAGAGATTTGATGGTTTAATTGGGTTATCAACTTGTGAGAATTTGGGGATTTACTTCATGTTTTGGAAGTTCTCAAATGAGTTACGTTGCAAAATGTTTTGAAATTGGTCTTGTAAAAGTACTTTTGGAATGGTAGGAATTGGGCTTTGGTTTGACATGGGTTTGTGTTTCTAAACTTGGTGAAAATCACCATTTTCTGATGCGTGTGAATCAACTCTTCCTGTTAAGAGTCGACTCTCAGGACCAAAATTTTTTAAAAATGGGACTTTGAAGCATTAAGAGTCGACTCTACTCATCCCAGAATCGATTCTTAATTGGACAGAGAGCAAAGAACTTATTTCGAGGAAACCTAAATCAATTCCGCCAGGACCCGAGTCGACTCTCTATGTAATTCTTTCATTGGAAAATTTCCCTATGTACATAGAGTCGACTCTGGCAAATTAGGAGTCGATTCTTAATTCAACAGAGGCAAAAGCCATATTTTCAAACGTGGTCTGAATCGATTCTGACCTTCATAGAGTCAACTCTACTACCTCACAAAAGGGTTTTGAAATTTCTGTAAGTGTGGGGAGTCGATTCTGGTAGGCCAAGAGTCGATTCTAGCTGCAATCTAATTGAATTACATGTTTTTCGAGAGGCTCGAGTCGACTCCGAGGCTTCTCGAGTCGACTCCGAGGCTTCTCGAGTCGATTTTTAACCCTCTAGAAACGAAAGTTCTCAACCAAGGGCTCCAGAGAGCCGACTCTAACCATTGCAGAGTTGATTTGGGCGCCTCCAAATTTAAGAAAATTCTTTCTAATGGTTTTCAATGAACTTAAAAAGTACTACTCTTACTCCCAACCATGTATGTACACCTTGGTAGGTGTGAATGATGAATGTATGTATGTACGTCCACGAGAGCGGTGGGGACTTTTGATGGTCACCTACCTTAGCTACGGGGCAAAAGTGGACTCTCAGGCGCAAAGAGGCGCTGAAAGAATACCAAGCCGTTAGTGGCTAAGTTACGGAAACCCCCTCTATGTATATCAAACGCTGGGGCGTGAGATATCGTTCTCGGGGAAGTGCATTCCTGAGAGTGATCCGAGATTAGTACTGGATCTGTCGGGTTGACTAAAATAACCGACCAAATGAGCTCATTAGCCATAGGATTAGGCATGCATCATGTGCATTTGGTTGAATTGTTTGGAATTGCTTATTTATCTTGGTTTGGTACTTGGATAGGTATGCTTATTATTGGTTGATCCTACTTGCTTTACTTGTGCTTGTCTTGCTTATTTTTTTGTGGTTGTTGTTCGTTATATATGATGTAATTGGATGAGCCTATAAGGTTCCTGTAATGTTATATGTTATGCTTTAGGCGCTTTTATCGTATTGGGAACCTCGTAGTTTTGGGTTCTCACTTCGTATGCTTTCACATGTTTAGATGCAGGTCCAGGTGCCCGTTAGCAGTTTATGGCAAGGCGTTATGAATGAGGCGTTGCCCTTGTTTTGTTTTACTTTTTGTGCATAACCATGTATATCTCCTTTGTGACTAGTAAAGTATGTCATGCATGTTTTGTTATATATATGTGTTTGTTATGTGTGTGTGTGTGTGTGTGTGTGTGTTTGTGTGTGTGTGTGAGTTTTAATTACGTTGCACTTACATGGGTTACGTTTATGCGATCCTTCCACTCGTTTTGATTCTAAGTCAATGTGCTTACACACCTTGGAGTAAAATTCTCTGTTTTTCCTTAGCAATTGGGACATTTGTAAGCATCCCCTTCTTCTTTCACACCTTGAGGACAAATGTTGCAACCCTTATACCACTAAGATTTTTCCGATATAAAATGTTTCACTGTTTCAATGATCACACATATTATTTTCTGAAATACCACATTTTATCAAAAAATAATAGCGTTACCATCTATTTTATATAATTAAAATTTCTTTCCAGTATATTGAAATTATAAAATGCAAATCAAAGTGTAAAAATGTCACTATAAGATCCTTAGTCCCAGAAATAGTTTTGTACGAAATAGTTTTCAGGAAATCATTTTCCATTAAATAGGGAGCTTTGTTTTTAATTTGTGCAACTCAAGTTAGTGTTCCAATTTCAATACCCATAATCTTATATTTAAAAGAACTAAAATTAGAAATACTTATTACAGAGATGCAATAATATAAAATAATTTTAATTAAAAAATACTTTAAAATATAACTACAAACATTTAAAAAAAAGTACCTTTGTCTAAATTTTTTAACTTCTTTTAAATCAGCATTAATCATAACATAGTGTTGTATGTTGTATTTAAGATTCTCATTTTCCCTTGAAAAGAAACACACAACAACACCAATATCATATTTTTAAAAACCAAGCACATTTTTTTATTTGATATTTTTGTTATACGCTAATAATAACAACGCCAATAATAATTATGACATGTAAAAGAAATAATTGCTAAATCAAACAATTAAAAAGTTAGAATACATAAGACATGCAAGTTGCAAAATGTGACATTATTACATCCGGAAAAAATATAAGTAATATTAAATAGTTTTTTAGAGACATCACTACATTATTACAATATTGCATTTAATGTCTTTAACTAATAATAAAATTAAAGAAATTTAGGAACGTTCATGTGCCAACTTTTACATATAAAAATGTCATTCACATTAACATATTACATAGAATCCTAACATAATTAAAAATAATCTAAATAAGTAATATTAAATAAATTGCGAAAGTACAACATTACAAGTAACTAATTTAAAATTTAAAATTTATTAAATTTAATATTAATATAGTATACAAATCCATGCCTCTATTGAATTTTGAAAATTAAAGGATAATAACATATTCAGTAGCCTGATGGTCATACAGATGATTAAGAAATTGAATTGCAAATTAATTCCACAGTGTGCATTTCACCTTTTCTTCAATTTTAAATGCAAATAAAAAATAAGCAATTAGATAAAAAAAATTAAATTATCTTTAACCATTTATTCTACTCAGTTATTATTGCTTTATTTGGAATTTTATTCTATAAGTTATTACGCAATATATTTAAATTTTTATAAATAAAAACAAATTATAATAAGACAATAAATAATTAGGAGTTAGTGAATGAATGATTAGAAATAAGAGATAATTGTATTTAGAAATTAGACAAAAAAAAATTGATGAGAACATGATATGTGTCCCTAATTAACTTGGAAGAAAATCCAATTTTAATATATTAAGGAGATATTAAGGAGATTATAAACATGAAAATTATAATAAGAATTTAATTCAACTCAATTCTTTTTTAAAAAATATTTTTTTTTATCATTATAATTTCCAAACACACTCAAAATGAAGAATGATAGAAGGAGAGGGAAATGTTAAATATGACAAGAATATGGTTGAAATTATAAAAAATACTGACGGAATAAAATGGTACAAATTTATTGTCTCAAATAGAAATTAGAGTATTAATATCTTATTAAGACATAAAATATATACATATTTGTGAAAGTGAATTAAGTATATCGAAACTCAAGTGTTTCTGTGGTTTTAGTAGTTGATTTGAATTTTATATATTTTATAATTAGTTAAAAATAGAGAAACACTTGAGTTGATGTTATACTTATCTACTTTTCATATATTTTTTTATGAGTATTTATGTATTAAAAAACAAACAGTATACACTTCTCATCATGCCTATTTTTTCTGGTAGATATGGACATGAATCAATCAAAATTTATTTGTCTTCTATTCGGTTTGTCCTATATTACTATATAGCACTCTCCATTAGAGGTTCATAGGTTAGAATAGGGAAAAATGTTTAATGTTTAGTGGATAATTTTCTTTTTTGATAAACCTCTTAGATAAACATGAAAAATATATTCCTTTAAATTTCTTTAGTGACAAAGGATTCTATAATCTTCTCTAAATTAAGAAAAGACTACTGATAATCCTCTAAAAAATAATTATAATCTAAATTCCACTTTCTTTTATTTTATTTGAAATTATAACATTTTTCTTTAATACACTTCATCAGTAGATTCGAGACATGTCAACCTATAAGTTCTTCCTTAAATAACGGCTAAAAGAAGAATTCATCTTGCTTATCGTGAAATCTCCGAGCTAGCTATTTCTTAAGGCTTGTTGATAATATCCAATTATAGCATGTCTTTAGTAGTCCTTGTTACATTAGCCATGTCATTATCATAGCAATTAATAAGAAAACTAAAGTTTATCTAGCGTTAACAATTTACTAGGACTTATTATGGCATCTAGTTCACCATGAACAAGAACAAACTAATTAAGTAGTAACCACCTACCAATACGAGGAGTTCTTTGTGAGGACGAAGTAAATGTGAAGTTTGTGATAAAAATGCCAATTTGGACTTAAATTTGGGTTTCTTTGTGAGAATGCTGCCATGCATGGGTGTGTTCTTTTTCTAGTCATTGCTCAAGGAGAAACTTGTGAATTGCATGTCTGGGTAATTTGGTTAGGGTGGTGGGAATAAAGATGGATTAAAAAACAAGTTTAGTTTTACTAATACATATACGTTATAAGTAATTCCTAGCTCTATCTCTAAAATTAAAACAAGCAAAAACAAGTTACACGGAGAATAATTATACAAATTAAAAAGAAAAAAAAAATATATTATTGGATACCAAAATCTTGGTATTTCATGTTGACATGTATTTCTTTGAAATTTGAATCTTCTAAATTGATAAAACGAATTTAATCACCATTCAGTAGATTTGCATCTTATTTTTTACTCTTGAATATTGTACTCAAATAGTACGAGTATGACACATCAAAAAGCTAATTAAGAGAAATTGAAAATTGAAAACTTGGTTAGGGGTAATGGTAACAAGGTTCCAAATTATATTAATTAAAGCCATAAGGCTCCAGCTTGTTTGAGTATAGGAACAAGTTCCCCTGAGATATGAGCCGCCATCACCCTATCCAATCCACCAAACAACTTACCACCCATGAATACCATCGGAAACTCCACCACCTTTGCGCCGCTGCCAACAACCGTACCCGACAGTGCTGCTGCCATCATCGCTTCACGGTCATCATCAAATTCGTAGACAGGAGGGTTGACCCCGTGACCTTGCAAGAGCTTCAGCACAACGTGGCACATGCAGCATCCTCTTTTCCCCATGATTATAACTGCGGTGTCAGAAACCAGTTTGAAGACGTGAGCGAGGGCAGGCTCCAATGCGGCAGCACTGGATTCTGGGATTCCATGGGCGATTGGTGGTGGTGAATGATGCTGGCTCATTGTTGTTAAACGATTATTGCGGTAGAGATAAGATAGAAGAAAAATAGAATAATTGAAGTTATTTGGAGGAGGATTTAGTTGAGATTGAGAATGATAAAATCAGGAAAAAAAAATGTAGTGTTTAAAAAGAAAGGCATGAGCATGAGGACAGAGGGAGCAAGTGGGAAAGCATATGTATGAGAGGAAAAGAGTACTACGCAATGAGGTGCGTAAGAGTAAGAGCAACAGTAAATGGCTAAGTGTGGTGACATGAATGAATCAATGAATCATGAATGAATATCATCCTAATTAACTAACCGGCGATTTGGTCAAATCATTGTAACACCCCACCTCTCAGAGGTCCGTCACCCTATCCATTATTTTTCAGGTAATTACTCATTCTTTATGGCAAAACTAGTGCATTAAATTATTAATAGATAAAAAAATATGGGTTTTTTAAATATGTGTAATAATAATAAATGTAATTTTAGTTATCTATTTTATAACTAGATTTTTTTGGGTGACTTATTTTATGACTTAGATTATATATAATGAAAGGTATTTTAGTAAAATAATAATATACAGTAGATATTTATTTCTATTATACATACACTGATATTGATGTAATATGGTTTAATGAGCCAACTAATACATAATTTTAGGGGTATTTACTTTGTTTTTTTTTTTTTTTAAATATAAAATGTTTTACTAAAAGATATAATATGATAGATAACCCAAAAAAATATAATATGATAGTAAAACTATATTCTAAATGTTCTATTTTCCTTTTTTTTATCTTATAATTCTTATCTATTTTGAGAAAGAGTATGCAGTGATATTCCACAATAAATATTTTAATGTTCATGAATCATTTTTATATATTATCTAAATTAAAATTTTGTCTTAATAAATTAGACTAATACATTTAAATTAGGCATTAGCTTTAGGATAAATTTGAGGTGTATAAATTATTTTTGTAACTAAATTTAATTAAGTTTTTATATATATATTTTCTCTTTTTTTCTTCTTCGTCTTCAAAAAATACTTATACACTGTTTTAAAGTAAATTTGGAGAATTTCAACATTATTTCAGTCAATCCACACTTCAAAATTACCTGAGAAAACCGAGCAGTAAGTCAAGAAAAATAACAAAAAGTTTAATTACTTTATTGGAAACAAAATAAGAAGTTATAACGTAAACTAAGTCTAAAGTTGCTGCTAATTATTCTGTGCATCGTGTGAGTGACCCAAGCTTGGACCTATCTACCTTCCACGCAAGGAAGTTCAATGACCCTCTTTATTCTCAGGCCACTGCATGTGAGAAAAATCAATCAAATTGTTCCGCAAAGTTATTACACCGAAATTGCACGCACCATTGTTTTGCTCGCTGTTAAACTATTTATCATGCTCCATTCTTTTTTAGAGTTCCAAAAATACCTAATTTTGTTGTTTTTTTTTTACATTTCCTCGCTAATTCTAAAAGCATTTTAATGGAGTACTTAATTAAAAACAAATGAATTGATTTAATATTGTGTCATACATTTTAAGGAATAGAAAAAATAAGCAGGTATCATATCACTTTGAAGGAATATCAAATAAAATATGATATTTGGAGAACTCTTAATTACATATTTAACATTATTATTTTAACATTATAATTTAACTTGATAAATGTAAAATACGTAGTACTCAAATATGTACTCCACGGAAATTTTTTTTCAATTATTTACAAATTTCTAATTTTTCTCCTAATTCAAATATACAAAATTCCTGTCATCTCATTATCAAAATTCTATTTTTTTATTGCAAATTTTTTTTTCAATCCAATGAATCAAAATTCAAATATTTATCTCAATTTTTTTTAATTTCATGTTCTATCCAATTTACTAATTTATTTTTTCTCAAACAATCAAACTTCATGATTTTAAATTTATTTCTATTAATGGTAGTATTTTTTAAATATGATATATAATTAATTATTTAATTTTTATATTTTAATTTTAGTTTATTTTTTGCAGTTTAATTGAAATTATTTAAAATAATTAAAAATAAAATAAAATTTAAATTGGATTGAGAATATACATCAAAGCTACTAATCTCAAGTATAAATATCAAATCACATAAATACTGATATAATATGGTGTGAGATCCAAATTTATATTCAATAAAACCAAGAGAAGGGCTCTAACACTTGATGCTATATCATCATATTTGGATTCATTGGTAAACACTATATGGCGAGACATAATAAGAATGTTCATTCAACAAAGACTAATCAATTTTTTTTACAATATTTCCTTAATCACTCTATGGTTTTGAGACAAAAAGAAAAGGAAAATTGGGTTACTACTCAAATAGATCTTGAAATAATGAATTTGGTCCCCAAAAAATAAATCTGAGTTAAGTTAATTCTCCTACAAATTTAAACTCTAAGCTAACAAAGTACTAGGTACAAACAATGTAATGAGAATTTCATATTTTTTGTTACAATTAATCAGATATTATATAATCCAGTACCAATATTTGTGTATGCAAAAAAGTTAATGGTAAAAAAATAATTTAATGAACATTTTGATTCACAATTTGTGTAGTAGTGTGTATCGGGACACTATAGAAGAACATCAAATATACTCCAACTCTTTAGTAAGCACTACATTAAGACTTTTGTTCTACACATTAGGTGTCACTTTAAAATCATCGGATGCATCGAAAGCGACGAGTATCAAACAGATAATTTTCGAAAAAATCATAAACCAACAAGTTTGGAATTTATAGCAAAATCGAAACAGCAGCTAACCTAGGAATTAAGCTTGAACAATGACGTCAATGAAAATTTCCTTATCCAGTAGCCTAATTTTGCATGACATGATCATGGTGCACAAAAAGAGTTTCTCATGCGAGGCTACAACTTGTTGTGACCTCATCGTGGTTACTCTTCACCACAAATGTGATGGTGACATAAACTTCCAAATCCAAATTAATGCTATTCGATCATGGGGTGCATCATGTTCCTTAGATTTATCAAGGTTCCTAATGTCAAATTTTCGGCACCTCATCCATAGGCCGAGAACGACAAGGAGAAATTATGACATAACACAAGCACAACTTGCTAACAATCAGATAAACCAGCGAATCTATAACTAAGATTTGCAAGGGAGAAACTAGGAGAAAGTAGTCACTCACGTGCTCAAAATGTTTATAGAGACATGCTCTCAAATCATTCAAGTGCAAAGACAAAACAACAAAGCACTAAAAGCATATGAATCTTCTAAAGTCAAAGTGCGGCGGCAGCGGCAGTAGCACCTCTCATAACGGTGGAGAAAAGTACTTGCATGTTGCATATCATGAACGGTACATTAACATGATACATGTTAGAGTAAATAAAGATTAATACAAGAATCCGATCACAGGCTCATGACCATTAGGTAGATGTCTATAAACGATTATTTCGGTACCCAAAATCCTAAATTATTAGGGCAAAGACATTGCACTTTTGGTACCTTAATCCCATCAGCGCCCCCTGTTAACATGCATTGTGCTTTCTTCTAACTTTTTGAAACCAATACTGAAGTTCACCCTGCACAGAATATCATAGGAAGAATCATTTAATAACAACATAAACTATATGCAGGTCCTTTTCCAATTAGGCATAAAACTTCCCAACATTTTGAAATTAGTCCCACAGTAAAGTATTCACATTGTTAACCTCACCCTATCATTACTCAGCACAAATCTTATCTACCGGCAATATATTGTGCATTCACATTGTTAACGATCCATGCTTATCCTGATCTAATCACTGCCGTTTCGTAATGTTTTCATACTTCTTAGTTCTTACTGAATCCACTAATCATAGAAGTCATATACTGTGTAATAACAATTACACCTACTGAAAGTGTTTACCTGTAGATTATTATATCTTAAGACAAGTGCATTAGAATGACCATACAGTAAGATTGCTTACTTTTGAAGAGTTACTTCTGAATTTCTTGCACTTATCTGAATGTCCTTCATTGGCAATGTCTTGTAAAAGAAGGACCAGAACTTAATTGACAAGTGACTCTAGAGGGGTCAGTCTCTTCATTTGCAACCGTAGCACCCTCGGTAAGTGAAAAACCAAAGACTCTGCAGTTGCTTTTGCATGAAGAAACCAACTCTTGACTTCCTCCCGGCTCTGATCTCGAATCAGGCAATCGTGAACTGCCCAACTGATCATGCAGATTTAAGAAAGTGAAAGAATTTTTTCCTTCCTCACCTTTCCCTCGGAAAGTTGTCTCATAAGATGGGAAGGAAGCAGTTGTTGCACCATTAACTTTGGAAGCATATGAACCTCGTTGAAGTGCTTTACCTCCCTTCATCTGATTAGCTTGGTTTTTATAATCAGAGTTCGAAACCGGATTAAACGCTTGCTGGAACATCAACACGGATGATGGAGACGACACTTGACCAGACGGAAACGGTGCATGCAAATGAGAAGAATTGTTATTCATATGCGCAGACCACCCATTTCTGGATCTTAGCATCTGGTAACCATCAAAAGCTCCTAGGCGACCATTTCCATAAGCCTCGTCAAGAGACAAGGCTCTTCCATATGGTTGGCTTGGAAGTATTTCTTGACCTTGCAAGACCTTTTGGAATCGGAAAGATTCACCAAAGCCTGTGCCATTGCAGGAACCATCGGAACTCACCTGTGGGATTGTACCATGTCCTGCTGTGGTAAATCCAGGATAGGTTGTACCAGGATAGCACCTTCTTAGTTCCGATAATTGGTGACACTGAGCATTAAAACCATTGACATGATTATTAACACCCAAAATTTCTTGACCTTGCAAGACCTTCTGGAATCTTAGCGATTCCCCAAAGTCTGATGTACTGATCCCATCTGCTAGAAGTAAATAAGAACATAAGTAACAGAATATTGGACAATCCAGATCAAAAGTGAAAAAGAAAAAGCATAAAAAAGATTGATGCATACTGGGAACTGGAAATTCTAGCTGGGCTGAAGGCAATCCAATCTTGCTCCTCTTCAAACCAGCTGTCATCAGGCTACTGGCAGTGGAAGCAGAACCCGATGGCTCAATCTCCCATGGAGAAACCCTATTATGCCTTGTGGTTTCTAAGTCATCCCACCTTACCTAAAACCATAAGAGAACTTATAGCTGCCATCATTTAAATCAGTGAAAATGACATCACATCCTTGATGAGTCCTTAAAATCCAGTAACCAAGGAATATGCTCATTTGATGAAAGAATTTCGAAAATGATAAACATTAAGGAAAGTCAGAATGACCCAATCAACATACCAGCAGGCATCTCCATTTTGACCCAGGCCATCTAACAGGATCAACATCATTAATCCCAATAATTAATCCTGTGATTCTGCCATAAAGAAGTCCGAATAAGATTTACCATTGATAGGGTTGTCAAAGTCTCAAAGACCATCAAAGCACAGGCACAAAAGCAAACCTTCGTTCTGCAGCATCTTCGGTTTCAAAACGCATCCTGAACCTCATTCCAACTGAATAAGAATAATCAAGGCTCTTCCAGAATTTGTGGACAGGGATGATGAAGTCAGATGAACTGAACCTGCAAAGAAAGAATCAATTATAGCAGGCAATAATCATATATCAGGCAGACAAAAAAATGCAACCTTTCGTGCCTAGAGACTAGCATATGGGACCATTAAGTTAATGAGCTGATACTGAAGAAAAAGCAGGAATCTTATGTTTACTTGGATAGGTATATGAGAAAATACTAGTTGCATAATAATGCTTTGCAGAAGTGCCAGGGGGTAAATAAGCATGCTATTGGCAATAGAAAATAAGAGAGGCTGAATAATGATTATAATTGGAACAGGTATAGTGAAAAAAATTACAAATTACAGATTACAAATTGAGTGATGATCACAAATGAGATGTTCAAATGAAAAAGCTAAATGCATAAACAGAAACAACTTAGAAAATTGGCTTTGACAATTTCTGCCGGACATAGCCAAGAACTTCGATTTTTAGCTTGTTTTAGTCTACGAAAACAAGTCCCCTGTTCATTTGTTTGTCACTGTAAACTTGGAGGGTTGGGCTGATATGGAAAGATAGTGATTGAATGAACATCTATCTATTTGATATATAACTAAACATCCTTCTGAATCACATCATATACAAAAAGTTGCACCACTAGGAAAGCAGAAAAGAAAAACCAGAAAAAATACCTTGGGTTATAGTGAATGCTGACGGCACATCTTGAAGACAAAGCATTAATTACGTCGACAAGAGTGCTATGATTCAATTGCTGGGGAGGCAGAACTGAAAATTTACCATCACTTTTCAATTGAGCTGCCCTACGAATTCCCAGTCTCAGTTCACCATCCTCACCCCTATAATGAAGTATAGAATGTTGGTTCTGGCCTTCTTACAGAAACTAGCTAATAGTCTAAAACTCAATGTTTGGTAGAGTTTTGATCTTAATACCTAAGAAACAGTACAGCATCTCCAGATACAAGGCGCTTCTTGTTCACAAATGCACTCCATCCGGTGGTAAGCAAATGCCTTCGCGGCTGCCCTGTTCAGACGAAACAGAAAATATGAATGAAATACACAAACAGCCAGACAGCCACAACTCATAATTTTCCTTAGAAAGAAAAGAGACACCATGATATACCCCTGTAAATATGTCGAAACTTCCATTCCCGGCCATGCAGATCCTTTGCTACAAGCTCTTGGGAAGGCCTCTGTTGACTATAATCCTGAAATAACACCAGCCAACTCATTCAAAATGCTTCAAACTATAGATCTTACCTAACTCTAGGAAACTTTATACCAGTTATTATGATGAATGAAAGAAAACTTCCAAATCCTACAACAGTGTAATTTCAAAACATTTACAAGGGCTAGATTAAACTCAGTATACATAAACAAAAATGTTAATGTTAAAAGTAGAATGTATCCTCATTCATAATTACCAGGGGAGGAAAGCAATCTTCAGCTGCTCGACGCGGAACAGAGAATCCACCATGAGTGCTAGTATCAGAAGCTGTCAGAGTCTTGCAAAACATGTGGGGTGTTGTTGCCTTCATCACAGCATCCGTGTCCTCCTCTTCAGCCTCAATTTCCCCTTCGCGAAATTTCCGCTGTACTTCCTATAGACAACAGCCAAGTTCATGCAAAATCATAGTTTAAGAAAGGCACTCAATTTATAACTAAAGCATAGCTCTATTATGTAACAAGAGAATGCTTTATAGCTCCCTTGGTCAGTTCAGTTGTGAGGGTGTGTTAATGTGTTTGGATGACTATTAATACCATTGAAAGAGACACAGAGCAAAACCTATAGCTATGTTGTGTATTTTTGACACCTTTGGATTTAAAAGATTAGACACTCAATCTTTACCTCAATTAAGAAAATTCATTAGTGTACAATTATCACAATCTTGTCAATTTTACTTAGCCCCTAAGACTTAGGTACGGTATCTCTTTCTTTCCCCCAAAAAGGTGCTGAAGAAAGGTAAAAAACCATGAATGAGGCTCACCTCATTTTCAGGAACAAGAAAAACCTGGCAATACACTTCATCA
Source organism: Stylosanthes scabra (assembly GCA_036250425.1). Classification (NCBI taxonomy): domain Eukaryota; kingdom Viridiplantae; phylum Streptophyta; class Magnoliopsida; order Fabales; family Fabaceae; genus Stylosanthes; species Stylosanthes scabra. The sequence continues at coordinate 11,864 of JASCZI010120900.1, read as the reverse complement.
CTCCCTTCTTCTGCCTGCACACAAGAATCACAAGACATAAATATCACATTCCACGTAAGAGTTCCCAAATAAGACGAACCTAAAGCACCCTATTTCACAAGACTCCCCCTAAACAGTAAGAAGCAGCAAGGGTCAAGGCCACTGAGTAAAAGTATAATTCTAGATGAAGCAAGCAAAACCCAGATAAAGAAATCAGCTTTACAGAGAGCAGAAGAAGAAGAGTAGTAGTAGTAGTAGTAGTAGTACTGACATGGAGCTTAACATCAAGAACGCGACAGAAGACATGGGGTGGGATGGTGTTATTGTTGTTAGTGAGAGGAAAATCGTGAAGTTGCTGCTCAGAGTGTCCCTGTGGGAAGTACACAACAAGGGTTCCCTTCTTCGGCAACGAGATCATTGGGCCTGCACACGCGTGCCACAGCTCCAAACACACCGAAGAAGAAGAAGAAGAACCGGGAGCAACTGGAGCTGGAGCAGAAGCAGTGCTTGTTCCCGAGTGCGAGGAAGAAGAAGATGAAGAAGCAGCGTAGGATCCATAAGACGGCGTTTCATCGTCCTCCGTGGTGTTGAGATCAATCAAACCCGCCATGGGAATCAGAATTTAAGAGAAGAAAGGAAAGAGCTTGCGAACAATGCTAGCGAAGTAGGAAAAGGTAGGAACTTGAAGCTGAAGAGTTGGTGTGAAGGGGGAATGGGAATGGAGAGAGGGATTTGAAAGAGAAGAAGGGTTTCATTTCATTTCATGTTCTCATGATGGGTACTGCATTTTTTCAGAGAGCTAACTTTGGCATTTGCTAAAAAGAAGCTGACCCAATACTCCCAAAAAGAAAGAAAGAAAGAGAGAGATGAATTTCCCTTTCTTTCTTTCTTTTTTGGGTTCTTTCTTCCTTTTACTTTTGTTTCCTGGCTTTGAATGAATGAGTGAAATGGGGTCTTTCTCTCTCTCTCTTGGGTACCATCAAATCATGCTTTCATTCTCATTTATCTCATAAAAATATAATTTTTTTTTTTAATTTTAACCATTTCTAATTTCTTCCCCCTCTCCCCCTTTATTTTATTAGATTTTTTTTTATAAAATTTTAAAATTTTGTTGGTTTGCAGGGTGAAGCATCAGTAGGAGCAGTGGCTGCAGCTGCTGCAATGCTGAGACTGTTGGGTGTGATGTGTGGCAGAGACAGACAAAGACAGAAAGAGAGAGAAAGAAAGGAAGCAAGCAAGAACAATGGCTGTACTGTAGTAGTAGTAGTAGTGGTGGCTGATGCATTTTATTATGAATATGAAAGGGTTTTATTCAATTTTCTTTAGTTAAAGGACCAATTAGAAAATATCACAAAATTAAATTAAATAAATAAAATGAATGTACGGAGTTCTCCCTGTATTTCCGGGGGATGTCTATTGTGTCCCCATCTATTTCACCAAATCTCACTCTTATCCCTTCTTCATTTTCCCTTACTCACTTATTTATTACTACTGACTAGTTACTACGTACTCCTTAGTAATAATCAATGCACTTTGGATTACCTACCACTTATTAGTTAATAGTTATTATTAGTTATTACTGATTAGCTCTGGTTTTCTATATGATTCTCTCTGATATGATTATGCTTGATGGCCTTTGATTGTCAATAGATTCTCCCATCATTTTTTTAGCACACTTTTTTTTTTTGTCTTCAGCATTTGGAGGCCGATATAGAATTATACTACAATTTTTCGTTTGTTTGAGTGAAAACATTAAAAAATGTTATGCATAGTGTACAATTTTTTTTAATTAAGTTTAATTAAATTAGTCTCAACTGAATAAAAATCAATCACGTTAGTTAAAAAAAATACATAAGAGAAGGATTTAGTTATTTAAGTACAAAAATAATTTATGCATTTATGCATTTAACCTTTTTCATTAAAAAAGTATGTGACTATATTTGTAAAGACGTCATTTTGTGAAAATGATATTTTTGTAATATTATCTCTTCAGATGAATACGTATTTATAAAAATAGTCATCATAAATATAAATTAATTTTATAAGATCTAATTATACATTTGAATAATAATAACAAAATCATGAGAGTATATTTATAGAGAGAGAGAAACATAATGCAAGAATAATGATGTTAGTTGTTCTAGAAAAACTTTGTTATCATCAAAATCTAGTTGAACCTGGATAGTTTTGAAGGAACTCCCTTACCTCTTCTATCTGGCAGGTTTTGGAGATTAATAATGTTAACAAAGACAAGTGCCAGATAAGTGAGCTTGATGTGGAAAGTTGCATGCTGTTTCGAGAAATTCACCCTTTCATTTTGGAATTTTAGCCTACCCAAGTTGACTTTTCCCTTAGTATTTGGTCCTATCATTAGGATTAGCTAGTTTTTTAAATTAAAAAACTGTAATTCAAGAAAATATGGGTAATGAAAAAACAAATTACTAATAATCCGTTAATTTTATATTTTTTTAAAAAATAAAATATTTAAAACATAAAAGAATAAAATATTTAATTTAAATTATTAATTAATATTAACTAAAATTTTATTAAAAAAAAAATTAAAGAGCCAACATATTATGACCAATAAGGAGTCAATATATAATTACGGATGATAATTCATATAAATTTTGAATCATAACTTAATCTTAAATATATGAGTTACAGAGTAACTCATATAAATTTTGGATGATAACTTAGTTATTGACTTTCTAATTATTTTGTAACATTGATTCCATAGCATTAATTTATTAATTAGGTAGCAAAGCATATGTAATTCATATGATGTTATTTTTCTCAATATTATAAATTTTAAGTTCGAGTGTCACCTTAAAAAGAAAAAGTAACGGCTAATCCTAATCACTGTACCTAACCAATTAGAGAACTGCCAACTTGATCAACATATGTTTATTCTTGTGATTTGCTTAGGTCATCATTTTTTATAGGCCTATCCATGCAGTTCCATGTTAATTCTTTAGGCCAACCTTTTTACAAATTTGGAAAATTAAAAAATTCTTATATGATAATATATTTTTAATCATTTATCAAACAAAAAATCTATAAGTTCATATATATATATATATATATATGAATAAAGATAAATAGTCATAATTTATAGGGCAAAAGATTGAAATAAAATAAAAGGAGAAAGAAATGATCGAATTGTCCTATTTGTGAAAGTGAGATCAAATTCCCCTATTCCTCATCTATGCAATACGTTCCATCCTGCCAAGTATCACCAAAAACGAATAATACGCTGCAGAGGGTAACGGATTTCATGCCGAAGGAAGTAGGACTACGTGCTTCCCTGCCACGGATTACGTGGGTTACATGCAGCCAAAGATACGTGCATGCCTGCCACGTATCTTGAAGACAAGGGTTTGGTGTAATACCTCACACCCTTCCACAGATTATGCATGAATGGAGGCATTAAAATCCGTGGCACTCTTCAGGGTACCTCATTTGCAAGGA